>JAPWLS010001186.1:0-36932 GCA_028551675.1 Tineola bisselliella
TTTGTGCTATATACCTCGCATCGTCAGTCGCGTAGGAGTCTCTTTATTAGACAACGTGGGACGATTTCTTTCCAATATAAGGTCAAATCGAGTTGCGACTGTGCATGCAGATCCTCAGAGCACTAATAGCATTTTTACACTAAATGCGCATTCTATTCCCGTCTATGTAGCAGAAGGAACGTGTATTGCGAATTGACAAGCAATTTTAACGCGATAATGTCAATTGGATAACATGTAAACAGAAGCACCGGGCGTGACAACAAATAACAATATAGCTTATGACAGAACAAGGTCGCGAAATTACAACTTGCGTCGCGAATGCAATTTATTTCTAATCCATTCCATTACGAAATGACGTTTATTCACGAGGACCGTTGAAAACATAGAAAAAACTCGTTTAGATATGTTTGCAGAGTTGCTAGCTTCTGAAATTATCATTACTAGGAACCTAATTGTCTATGGCTTTTTTATTTTCTGCGGTTTATCGGTAGATGGCAGTAGTAGAGCTTAAAATATAATTTTGTGAAATAAGTTTCATTAGCAAAATTACATTTAGGAAGAAAAATAAAACAAAATTGGTAACAATATATATTTATTTTCAACATTTTTAACAACAATAAAATTTCAGATCACAATTTCTTGATTTTTCAATTGTATCTATTTAGTTTAATTGTTTGCTGACAACCTTACATCTGTCTGTTGCAGACATTACAGCGCCAATAACCGCCGATCTAAAGCCTGAAAATTACAAATTAAATGTTATAATATCATTGTAAAAAATTAAACTGTAAAAATCTCAGTCAGTTCGAGAACTGACAATTTATAAAATACAATTATTTCATAGTTTTAGGTATTTTACGATAACATCGTTGTTGTTTTAATGACTCGTCATTGCATTCTTACCATTTTGTTCAAGATGATAAGTTCCTTCAGCAGTAGACCCTGCGGGGCTAGTGACATTGTCCCTGAGAACTGCTGGATGACCACCGCCCTTCACCATGGCTGCTGAACCCAAAACCGTTTGAGAAGCCAATCTAAGTGCCAAATCACGTGGCAAACCGCATCGTACACCACCATCGGCTAATGATTCGATCATCATGTAAACCTGTATCATAGTAATTCAGTATTAGCCGAAAACCATTGAATGTCATTCCTATAAGTTTATTTACTAACATAAGCAGGTCCACTTCCACTAAGAGCTGTAACAGCATCCATCTGGTATTCCGCTACTTCCTCACAAGTGCCGACAGCTTGGAATAATTTGGCTGTAATTTTAGCATCATCGGCAGTAGCTTTAGATCCTCGGCTTAGAGCTGCAGCACCTTGTTGAACTAGAGCTGGTGTGTTTGGCATCACGCGGATTACACGGGCTTCGGATGGCAGGTTCTATAAAAATTATAATAGTTACAATTGTAAATACATTTGCGAATCCTATTTAATCTAAAGAGACAACCGCTGCCACAGACAGTCTGCGTGGTATTCCATCCAGGTTGACAGAGCATACTCTTATTATATTTGGCTACTTTCAAGTTCCAAACGAAACTTGGTCGCTTGAAAATGGTGGTACTAATAACCATCACAGGCTGCCTTCAAGAAAAAATTCAATTAAATTTACCTTTTCAATTGTAGCAGTAGTAACGCCCATTGCGACAGAAATGAATAGTTTATTCTTGCATGCTGGTAAAGATTTGATCTCGGAGAGTGCTGGCCCAACTATGTCAGGCTTGACAGACACAATGACCACCTCAGACCTTTCCACTACTGGCTTGTTTTCGAAAAGAGCTGTCGCACCTAAACCCTAAAGTTAACGTAAGTTTCAATAATGTTATCAATTTATTTAAAAGGCTCTCATTGAATAATTTTTACAATTAAAGTATTTATTTAACGGCCTGAATCAACATTTCTCTTCCCTCCCTATTTCTATTGACCCTGCTCTGAAGGCCGCCACTATTTCAGATATTAACTCCACTCCCCTGCCCAACTGTGTGTGCTTTTCTTTCAGCCCTGTGTCAACCTGCGAGATAAAAAAGATAATTCTCTCCATCTCTAGTAAGGCAGTTGGAACTGACAGTATTGGTCGTGCTCTTCTCATTCCCATCTTAGATGTCCTTCTCTATCCTATCACCCACATTATTAACTTTTCTCTTTCCACTGGATCTTTTCCCACTCTGTGGAAAGATAGTTTCATTATACCCATTCCTAAAAAGCCTTCACCTTCCGATTTCAGTCATCTAAGACCCATTTCCATTCTTCCATTCATTTCTAAAGTCCTTGAACGAACAATACATCGTCAGTTCACTGACTATTTAAATAAAAATTCTCTTTTTGACCGTTTTCAATCTGGCTTTCGCTCATCACACAGGCGTCGCCAACATATTCGTGTGGACGATCAATTTTCAAATTGGTGCTCGTTAACTGCCGGTCTGCCCCAAGGAGGCGTCTTATCCCCTCTCCTGTTTTCTGTATTTATAAATACCATTACGTATGTAATCCGTTTCAGTTCCTACCATCTGTATGCCGACGACTTGCAGTTGTATCGTCATTTCAGTTTCAATGAAATTGATAACGCAATAAGCGAAATGAATCGAGATCTAGAATGCATTTCTTTAAAATCTGAAATGTTAGGTTTACTAGTGAACCCTAGCAAGACTCAGGTGATAATTATCGGTACAAAACAGCTTGTGGGTAGGTTGAACTTGGATTCTATGCCAACGCTAGTGCTCAACAACACACCCGTTCCTTACTCTGTGCAAGTAAAAAACCTTGGTCTGCATATGAGTAATGATTTGTCATGGAATCATCATGTCTCTGAAGTCTGCAGGCGAGTGTATGGCTCGATGCATACGCTAAAGCGTTCTCAGAATTTTATTCCTCGCTCAGCAAAAATTACTTTAGTAAATGCATTGTTACTTCCCTTAATTGATTATGCAGATATAAGCTACCCTGACCTCACTGAAGAGCTACTTGATAAACTTGATCGACTTCAAAATATGTGTATCCGTTACGTTTTCGGCCTACGTAAGTATGATCACGTCTCTCAATTCCGTAATAAGTTACAGTGGCTCAATATCCGACTCCGCAGGTCTTTTCATCTTCTTACCAGTCTTTATAATATTTTGTATGACCCTCTTGCCCGTATTACGCCATGAGTCATCCCGATAATTTTATTCACAGCCTCGTTCTTTAAAAAAGGATAACTTAAGTTGTTTTGTTTTAGCAATCTGTTCGCCCTATGTCGGTGTTTATCATCGGCGAGGCTCTGGGAATATTTTTTTTTAGGTTATATATATTTTTTATAAGTGAACCCTTTGCACTCCAGCCCAGTAACGCATAGATGCTATTAGTAACTCCAGCAGTCTATTAGTTATAAGTACACACCTATGATGTAGAAGAAAAATAGAGTCGTTTCAATAAAACAAAACATTTATTTCTTAACTATTTGTTTGTTGAGGCTATTGAAAGGTTAAATCTCTTTGAAAACAACCAACCAGCGGATTTACTGCTTGCTTTTTAATGTCGCAAATACGGCGACAACGGAGTGCAAAGGGTTAAGTTTAGTTGAAAATTTAAAAATATAGGTTTTATGATATTCTTTGGTCCAGTAGTACGAATAGTACTGTCTGCTTTCGTCCAAATGAGTTAGGTCGCAGTTCTAAATGCATCGGAGTGAAAGATGCATTAAAGGCAGTTTGTTAGAATCAACAGCTATTCATAGAGTAACATGCAATCGGTGATTCTCAGAACCGGATTTTATAGAAATTGCATGCGTCCACTCATGAGCTTTGCGGTGTTCAATATAAAAGATAATTGAAATATATTATCACTAAGATACATGCGAAACCATTTCTGTTGTAGTCTGTCAGTGTGTTCTGCCTTATTTCTATTTTCTATTTCTATTTCGTCATCCGTAGATTCCTATTGGAACACTTGGACTTGTCAAAATACAACTGTATTTATCAATACAACAATATGCAGCAACGACGACGGCGCCCTCTACTCACTCCAACAACAAATATTAACTACTAGATACAATCAGGTTTCACAGACTGTCATTTGCAGCTTCATTCATAGTGTAAAAAACTTTGTCAATTAACATACGTGTTTTAAATTGCAAATCATTCAAGGCATTTGTTTAATTTTTTCACATGGCAACACTCTTAACAACTCTCTGTCATAATTTATTTTTATATCCTTGGTTAGGTTCAAACAAATATAGCAAAAAGAAAACGTTTGGTGATTTTAATTTTATTTCGGACATGATTGTTGTTTTTTGACATGGGGGTTTACGTGTGAATTAAAATTTTATAATTTCTTATTGGGCTGTTGCCTGAATACTCAATATTGGCAGAATTGTCTTTAATAGATATCTGAGGTCATTAACAAAAGAAGAAGAAGAAGAAGAAAATGTGATACCAATATAAACGTTTTTTAAAAAAAAGTGCGCTCTACCCTCGTTTTTTATTTAGGGCTCCCGAGGACGATTCGTAAATAAAAGGTATAAGAAACGGTCGATTAGAAACTCGAAGTGACAACATTAGCAGTTGTTGACAAATGGTATTTGCCATCTGAGAATGCGTGGCCGCGTCCGAAGCGACAGTGAATCGTGACGTTCTGCTAGAAAGTAGCCCGCTCTGACACCCACCGCTACACTAACAGCGTAGAGCGATTTAGGTTATACTATGCATTAATTATAAATATAAACTATGATCTGTCATTCTTTGTCTTTTTACTAGAATTTTATTAGAATGCACTGGTTTAGTAGTTCATAAGGTTGACTGGGTTTTCGTCTAACAAAAATTACCAATCTTGGAACTCACTTCTTGATTGGCAAATATTGGTAATGCTCAGAAATTCCCTAGTAACGAGTCGTGGAACTAATTAATAACGTCTTATTTGTCGAATGAAATGAAATGAAAATCGTTTATTAGCATAGGCACTAAAGGCGTGCGCTTGCTCATCGGTCAACTCTATAATGGCTTCGGAAAGGCGTATAGGCGTAGACGAGAAGAAGACCACAAGAAACTCACCAATCGTAGCCTGTACATAAAACATAATAAATAATTATTAACAAAAAAAAAACTGAATTTTCGTTCAGAAAAAAAATTCTCAAGAATTAAAATTAGATCAGATCCACGTTGCAACCACAAAGGTATCATCAGCCCACAATAATATGAAATTGTTCTAATTGGATTGAAAATATCAAAGTGAAATGTATAAAGTTGAATAGCGTTTCTGTTTAATGGAATAACGCTCCGCGCGTCCGATAGAGGCCTCGGTCTAATGTTGTGTGTTTTCTCCATATGAACGAACACAAGGCATTTTTGTGGGTTCAAATGTGTAGGCCTATTAACAGCGCGAAAACACGAATTCGCTGATGTTAGCTTTTGCTTTTATCTTATCTACTAAGTAAAAGTTAGTTTTGTTTTAGTTATGAATGGAAGAAGTTTTTTTGTTATTAAATATTTTATACGTGTTTCGAATGAAATAATCTTGCGTATAGAGCGGCTTTCTGACGGCGATTGAAGTAGTGTAGGTTCTGACTTGGAATGAAAACCTGTATGTATATCTTAGCGCCTATCAGAAAAATGCGTCTGAGTAAAATATTCTATGAAAAATATATGGTATACAAAACAGATTATAGTTGAAGTGAAGAAAAAAGATGTTAACCATATCTAGTGGAATCAAGCTGTGATACAAAATTAAGCACACACTGCGTCCATTTACGTGAAAAATAATAACAATAATAAACAAAATTTATATAAAAGTTAGAAATTACTACTACTAATTTGTAACACAAGAAACACGTTATATATATTACAATTGCAAAGAGTGGTAGGCAGACTGATGATGGCATTAGCCCAGTATGCCGTCCTGGGGAAGTACCACCACTTTCAAGCGGAACATAGCCGGGATAACGAGAGGAGTGTGTCCTGTTGATTTGGACAGAGCACATCCGTCTCCTCAAGCCGGCATAGTGGACATCTGTCTGTGGTAACAGTTGTCTATGCTCTAGCTTAACATCAGGCGGAGTGTGGTCATATGCTGGGCTTTCAATAAAAAAAAAATCACGGAGAGCACTAGTGACCGACTGAACCGGATTAGTCCACTGGGCTTGTAATGTAAGCGCAATGTTATTGTTGTCTTCTCAATAAAAATTGATTATTTAGCCAAATACGTTATTAAATGTAGGCATTACCTTTTATAATAATTGTGTGTTTGAATTGAATTGAGAATGACAATAATTTAATAGGTTGGCAACGTTTTCCAACGCTTAGCGAAACTGATTTATGCACCTACCTACTTATCCACTTTATGCACGCTTGAATGGTGGAATAGACAATGCCTCTCGTATTATCAACGCATTGTACATGTACACTGCGCCGAGGTCGCGGCAAAGACGTTACCTGTAATATAGTGTTATTATGTAACTACGTGTTGTTAGGCTTCACGTGACATTTCATTAAGGCTCTATTGACTACAGGAAGACGGGTTTGTGAAACTAGAAAAACTAATGTTCAAAATCAGAATCTGAAATGTTTTAGATGTCATTTTTAAATTAATAAAATTTAAAGTCAAATGACCGCTCCCGTCCTTTTACCGTTGATGTCCCCCCCCCCCCAAACTTTTAAAAACTATTTGGTGGTTTTAAAGTTAAAATTAGTCACGTGACTCTCTTACAGGTTTGATTGTTCTAAAAAATAGCATCTGACGTTGTTGCTAGGAAGATGTGTTCGCTGTTTCAATTCTTTGTTAAGTTTCATCTTAATAAGCCGTGATGTCAGTAAATTTAATTGATAATAATAATAAAAACGCGCTAACAGTACAAAGATGCATATACCCACTTTAAATAACTCAAAGAGACCCACCCTACTACTTATAAACACTATTAAAAGTTAATTAGTTTAAATTATGCTTTGTCTCTCTCTGTTGTAGCTTAAATATTATAAGATAGAAAGAGACAAAGTCATGATTTAACTAATATGTTGTTTCGTAACATTTATGAGTAGTATATGGAAGCCAAATGTTCGTATAAAAATATTTGAATTGAAAAACAAATGAAGATGATCCTGCATGTATTTCAGTGGTAGTAACTGAAGTGTTCCAGTGCCGGACTAAAAATAATCTGGTCACATTTGAATATAGACATTAACTTCGAATTCCAATATTGTACTTCGCTTTATTAGTCCAGTGATTCTCAACCTTTTTGTTGCTTCACACTTTAAACTAGTATTTCCCAATGCGGGCGCTGAAGGTCTAGAAGGGGGGGACGCTACAAAATAACTGATTAGTGAAAGTGGACGTTAGATGAAATAAGTTTGGGAACCTCTGGTTTAAACGATTTCAAAATTTGGCGGCACACATAGAAAAAGATAAGCTTAAAAAAAATTAAATCATATTGTTTAATAATATTAACATTATTATATATCTAAAATTTGTCGGCACAATGGTTGGGAACCACTGTATTAGTCTCTACAATCCGGTTTTGCAAATTAACCCAAAAGCCGTTCGAGCTAGGACATTATCATAATGACTAAAACTATAACTCTCCAATTATAATGAAATTTATTAAATATCTATTCAATGTGTCATTATTACGTGAAAGAATTTATTACGCTATCTTAGCCCATAATACGTTGACACTAGGAAGACTGGTAAAATTACGCCTACCCACAGAAATGGTTACAGATCAAATTGATTTATTAGTTATAATAGTTTAAATAACATTTTTAAAAAAATATAATTGGACCGTTTTAAAATTGAAAAAAATCGGTTGTCTGTAAAGTCGGTTTACTGACGATAGTTGAACGTGACAACGTCTTAAGAAAATACTGATGGAATGGTAGCATTTTTCAAAAGAAAATTTTAATTTCATTTGTTTAATAGATTTGTATGTATATAGAGAAGGAGGTAATTGGAAATCACAATGAAATTGATCAAGATCAAGATCACTTCAAGCCTTCAATGGAACGCCTCAGAGCGAGGTAACGCCGCATGAGTCATGTTTTTTCGTGCGTGCAGCCGGTTCAATCGAATTATAAGACGTTGTCACGTCAAAAAAATTGTTTCTTTCAGTCGGACGAACGTTTTTTTTACATAACTAGGAGACTGTTAAATTGTAATAAAAAAAAATTAGAACTATATATAAATAAGATATTGCTTCTATTTTCTATAAACGTTTCATGTAAATGTCACGTAAAATTCTGATTTGTTATAACGTGACATGCGATCGTTTTCAAAGTACGATAGGAATGTTACTTTGTAGATTATCACAGTGTCTGAAACACGAATTTATGATTCAACCTAGCTGGTGACGTGCGTCGTTATTACGTCATTTGAATCCATCATCGCGTCTGTGCTAGTCACTCAAATTTTATAAGGAAGTATAGCTTATTGGAAAGGGACCTATTGCGGTTCTCAAACTTTTTTGGCGAAGGAAAAAGCCTTATTATAATTATAAAAAACTGATTTATATGTATTTATGAATAATCATATTGCAATGTAATATTTAGTTGGAATATTTAGATGTAACCTTATAATCTCCCTTTGGTAGGTATTTTTTGCAGTATTTTAGCCCTAGGGTTTCGCGGAACACACTTTGAGAATTTGATGTATTTAATTGTGTATATTAACCGGTCTCCAAGTTTTAAAATTTTTCTATGAAAAATCTATATTTCGCATACTTAGGCCTTTGTGGCATAGTTCGAATTTTAGGAGATTTTGGAAAGCCATATGATGGATGAGAAGAAATCATAAAACCAGTTTTAAATTTAAATTATAGAATATTAGATATAATTTTAATTGATGCCAATGCGGTGTTCTTTTTGTATTATCCCTACTACATTATAAATGTGAATGTGAGTTTGTTTGTTACGTTTTCATGCAACAACTACTTAACCGATCATCATGAAACTTTGTGCACATATTTTTGGAGGTATTTTATTTTAAAAAAAATATTATTAATTTTTTGCTTTAGTTTCGAATTGACTATAGTTTCAGCTGTTTGGATTGTTTTCTATATTTATCTTATTTTCCGTCTGTGTTTTTTTTACATATTTTTATTTTTATCTCTGATACTTAAATGCGAGGGAAGCCGCGGTTAGAAGCTAGTAATTAATAATTTGTAAATTCCATCGTTATCAGGTTCTCCTCCTCGAATTCTTTAGTTGCTATTTCATAATCGCATTCATGGCCTGATTATGCGCTATCACAATCAACTAGGCTGCAAACGATATATGTTATATCTGCTCGCATGTTAGAATTATTAATTTGGTACGGATTCAAAACAGTGTGGAACAAAAGAAAATTTGAATTTGTCTTAAGAAAAAAATTGAATTGGTTGTTTCAGGCGTTACTTTGCGGAAATCCATATTAAAGGAAATTATTTTGCTTATAATTCCCGCCACATTAGGTCGATGAAGGAAAATAACCTCCACCAACATTCAATAACTTGTCTCGACGCGTTTTGCCACTTCACGTGGCTTCATCAGGATACGTGTGGTTGCTTCAAAGAAAGACATGCACTAACGTTCGTACTATTCCCGGCGAGTTTCCTTGTATATAATGATTTTTGTAGTGTTACATTTTGACTGCTGAGGTGGGGGCCTCTCGGGTTCTGAGAAAATACAATTTTTGAATTACTCTAATTAGTTAATTTGTTGATTTTTTTATAATAATTTTATTTATTCTTGTTGATTTATGATTTCATGTGATTCACCGCATTCCTCTCCTAATGGTTAGCTGGTAGAGAATGCCAAATGGCATTAAGCTCGCCATTGTGCCATATTTTTGAAGCGCAATAAACAATTATTATTATTATTATTTAATCCAAAAAATGTTTTCTAAATTTTGAAATGATAGTTGGATTATATACAAATAAACTATTTTTAAAAAAAATATTTTATTTAAATGCATCCACTGAAGCTAAATTTTAAACACTAAATCCTAAAAACCCTAAAGATTTTTAAATACAAGCACATATAGTATATATTTACGGGGCTCTGAGACCCTCACGTCAGTGTTTACGTGAAATGAAATCCACCTCAGTAGTTAAAGGTTAATCTTCCTGTTTTCAAATTAAATTATTTTGCACGTAACACAAAACTGATGGTATCTGGTGATGCGACCGGTGTGCGGCGAGGCGCGACCGATTCGGCCGCTTGACCTCTTTCCCACGGAGCCCGAGTCAGCCAGATGCGACCTTACACCATTCAAACCAATAACAATGGATGGAGGATGAGCCACGTGCCCTTGAATACTTGTTTTGATGACAAGTGCGATTCGTGTTCGACAGTTCAAAGTGTCACATCGAATCCTCTTAATTTTTGCACCATAAATGTGTCGTGTGTTAAAAATATTGTTATACATAATAAATCATTCTTTATCGGTATTGTAAATTTAATATTTCTATATATAAAATATTATGTAATAATATGAGGAAAGCTATATGGCCTCTGACAGACTGGGATTTATTCGTAATATTGTAAAAAGTAGGCATTCGTTTCGAGTTTAGCTGATATAATTATATAAATATTTCCGAGTCGTTCAATGTTGTAAGCCGAACAGGTGCGGCGTCATATAGCTGTGGTATAATGTGAAAGTGGTGTACTATCTGTCTTGAGGCGACCTTGCCGACCCACTTGGAGACAACAAACTGTTTAGATGATAATTAATAGGAGATTGTAGTTAGTACATTTTTATACACGATGCAATGCACACTGCGATGTGCTAAAATAAAATAATTGCACGGGTATGTACAGTAATGCCCCTCTTTACGCGACTCCATTATGCGCGGATTCACTATAACGCGAAATTCAAATTTCGCGCTCAATTGCCCCGCATTATGCGAAAGAGTGCGTATAAACATAATGTAGTCATCAACTTCTCTAAAGTCGCGGGAATTTCAGTTTTTTCCGGAACGTATCACTCGCGTAAAGCGGGGCATTACTGTATAATAGTTTGAATGAAAAAGTCTGCATTTTTTGTCATGCGAACGTTGTGTTTAGTCGTTTGAAGGATAGTAGTGTGATTTCGAATTCGTTTCGAAACTTGAAGGAATGTAACGCGATGCTAATGATGGCGAACTGGCACCTCGGAGAAGGGTCGCCGAGAGACGTCGCCGACCGCAATGTAGGCCATACTTGTGAGGCTTGTAGGTTTAACACATTCTATGCCATTGGTTTCCATCACTTTTACATTATATAACTAGCGGTTTGGATGATCATCAAGTCATTTAATAATCATAATCGTTGTTTTAGTCCATCGGCTGCCTAAGTATGAAGCGATATGTACTAATAATGTCGTCTCACTCTCGCGGAATCCAATTGGCCGAGATAGCGGTGCGTGTGCGCCGGAGAAATGTATCAAAGTTAACAAGTTTCACAACCGTCTTGATTACTTCATTTTCTGATTATTTATCGCAATTGCTCGCTTACTCTCTCTAATCGTATTATCACATTTCGTTTGATATTATTATTGTTTTATTATGACATATATATTGTTATTATATATTACTAGCTTTTACTCGCGGCTTCGCTCGCATTTAAGTCATTAAATAAGTATCAGAGATCATTTCAATAGAAATAAATCAATATGATTCCAAACAGCTGAAACTATAGTCAGTTGGAAACTATAATAAAAAATAATTTAACCTCCAAAGATATGTGTACAAAGTTTCATGATGATCGGTTAAGTAGTTGTTGCGTGAAAACGTAACAAACAAACTCACATTCACATTTATAATATTAGTAGAGATGTAATTTATTAGTAACATTTACTATTAACGTAATCAATCCACCATTGAGTCAAATCGCGTCGAGAAACAGCTGATTCATACGCTCGTAAGTTCAATGGCCCTGTGATACTTTCGCCTCTCCCACGGACCAAACGCTCGACTAGCACGATCTTTAAAACCACCTGTTCACTATTTCATGTCTTTTTTGATATAATAATAATATCTTTATTTATATTACAAAAAAAATCCCAGATACAATCATGAACTTAGTCCTAGGGCTGTATTTTTGTTAGTTTATTTATAATTTATATGTATATATAGATATATTGAGATTGGCGATTGTTTTTTTTTTGTATGCTTTAGAGCAGTCTTTCCCAAGGTGGGCGATAACGCCCCTAGCGGGCGCTGGAGAGGGGCGGTAAGGGTTTAAACTCTCGCCAGACTAAATGCAATAGAGATTTTTAAGATAAAAAAGGGGGAGTTAAACGAAAAAGTTTGGGAACCTCTGCTTTAGAGGATGATATGTAGCGAATAGAATTATGGATGTCATAACTTAGTTGTAAGCCAATATGCAGGATGTGTATACATATGAAGCAATTTCTTATCATATAGTCTTTCCGGAAAAGGTTGAGGACCTCTGCTTTGGACCATCAATTGATAATTTTGTTCACATGAATGTTATCATTATCCTATTTAGTCGCGTTCTAATCAACAATTTACACATTTTGTTGAATATTTACACGAATCAGTGTAGTGTCGTTTTTTAAAAAAGTTGTATACGATTTTATTTATTTGTAGCATCAGATCTTTGTATTTTATTTATTTATTTTTAGTAAATGGGCTCCAATAGAGCGCTTTTACCCGTCAATACAAATATAAATGAAATAAATTATCATAAACAATTTGATTTAGCTGTTGTATACTGGCATTGTCCACTTCCATACTAATGTCATAATAATATATAATAAATCTATTATGATGTAGAAGTATAGCTGCTGTATAGGGGCATTGTCATCCGATTATATACCTAAGGGTAAACATTTTATGTTACATTTGTTGAAACTATAATTCTTATTTAATTGATAATTATGTGAAGCCGGATTCGGTGTTAGAAAAAACATACAAATTCATCACGAGCACGTACAGGAAACTCAGGAGTTCTGATAATGAAGATGATGAGGAGACAGAGTTTGATAGAACTGATGACTTGGTAAGAATGGTAGATCAGGCTAGGTTCGCGAATACGTGTTTTTCTGCTAGTATATATATATCTGTAGCTTCTGCGTTGTTTAGAAATTGTAGCTAATGTATTATTATGGGCTTATATAGTAGAACCTCGATAAGATAAAGACTAGCGATGTGCCGATTATGACTTTGGCCGACTAGCCGAAGTCGACTACGGTTTAAGGGATTCCTGTGACGCTTCGTTTACAGCTGATTCGCTGCAATTTCAGTCACTACTGACATGTGGACAAATATAAATAACAAAAAAAGTTTTTTGAGTTTTACAGCACACTAGTTTGACGATAGTTTCAAATATTATCATGAAGTATTGCAATATATGTCATTAAATATTATGTTGATTTGTTTTTTAATTAAGATACTAATTTTGTTTGATAAATGTCATCAATATATTTTCTTTACAAGGAAGTAACACATACATTTTATTGAGAAATAAACACAAAGTAACAAGCCGGATAGTCGGCGCTTTTTACCGATTAGTCGCCGACTACGATAGTGGCCGACTAGTCGGAACATCTCTAATAAAGACAAAGGGAAACGTTAAATAATTTGAATTTTACTAAGGGTTTAAGTTAAGGAGTTTTTATTAGTCTATATTTTTACTTACAGATAGTTTATGAGCTTTGTTTAGGAATTATAGAGAAAGACGAGCTAGGTTAACTGCAAATGAAACTTCGGAATGTTATTATGTACATACGTATTTTATTTCAGGTTTAAAGGTATATTTATTCAAGTTTATTTTGTTATATATAAAAAGTCGGTATTTTTTTTTGTTTCAAACAATTGACACTTTTTATATCAATGACTGAGATGCGATGTTCAAATTTTTCGTTTTAAGTTATAGAGAGTTCGTATTTTAAGTAAAAGAGGTTTTGGACACAAAATTTTATGGATTTTTTTAAAGATTATTACGTTATCGAGGTACTACTGTAGTTATTTTCCAGTACATTGTAACAATCTATGTCTTATTTCATAATTGTTTGTATCTTAAACATTGTGTTAGCTATTAGTGATCATTAAAGTTGATGGTCCATTTTGTGGCTAGATTTTATTATAGGTAGAATATGTTTATTGTAGTCGAGGTAGACAATTATAATTGTACATTGTTGTTTCGATTTATGTACTGAATTGTAATTAATGCTTGCCTGTTTTAATGCTTACTTTGTGGATGGACGTGACGGCAACCCACGAAGTCAGGGTCGCTACCGTTCTCAAGATGGGTAAGGATTGTGTGGACACGATTTGTTCTGGTTTCGATGCGAATAGTTTTAAGTAATGTTAAAAGTTGCTGTCGACTAAATGTATGTGTCGTTTCATCCGCAGGTGATGCAGCAGGACGTCAAAAAGGAGAATCCACTTCAGTTCAAGTTTCGTGCGAAATTTTACCCCGAGGATGTTGCCGACGAGCTCATACAAGAGATCACGTTGAAACTCTTCTATCTGCAGGTAGATATCGTATTCACTATACTCTCTTTTTTTTTCTATTGTACATCTAGTTCAATAACTGGGGTACCCAGTAGCACAGGTTTTCGAACCTAGTACAGGATCCCTTGCTATTTTTATGTACTAAAATTCTTTACTAATAAACTTTTTTTTTAATGATATAATTTAATGTTGTTTTGCGTCAGGTGAAAAACGCAATCCTGTCAGATGAGATATATTGTCCGCCGGAGACGTCGGTATTGTTAGCATCGTATGCGGTACAAGCGAGGTACGGGGACCATAACGCAACCACCCACGGTCCCGGCTTCCTCACCAACGACAGGCTACTGCCGCAGAGGGTCACTGACCAACATAAGGTAAATTATAGATGCCCAGGGTAGACCCCCATCCTTATTCTTAATTATCCCAAGACTTGTTTTTTATTTTGATTAAATTGCAAGTAGTTTTAAAGATTTTTTAAAATTTGTTTTAAATTCATAACATTGCTCATTGTAATGTTAGTGCATGCAGTGTTCACTGTGCATAGGGCCTACAATTAGATTGTTGTAACCACACGGTATTAAAACCAAGTCTGGTTGTAGAGCCCTGTTTGTGGACCCAATAAATAAATAATGTTTTGTATTACCAGATGTCTCGCACTGAATGGGAGCAAAGTATAACGAACTGGTGGTGCGAGCATCGCGGAATGATGAGGGAAGACGCCATGATGGAATATCTGAAGATAGCTCAAGACTTGGAGATGTACGGAGTCAATTACTTTGATATTCGCAACAAGAAGAACACTGAACTGTGGCTCGGCGTCGACGCGCTCGGATTGAACATTTACGAGAAGGACGACAAGTTAGTATCACGAATTGCTGATTAAAAATATAATTATCACAATGCAAAAATCAGAAGAAAACAAGAAAAATGACACTGACGGACTAAACGTCAAAACCTCAAATCTTCTTAAATAAGTATTTTCGGCGTTATTTTGTAGAATCGACCGCCACGTCAAATGCGCTTGTTGAATCGACCGCCACAGCGCTTTAGAGCTACTATTTGTATGCGTTTTTATTATATCATATTCAAATAATATTTTTTGTATTTCAGGTTGACACCAAAAATCGGCTTCCCGTGGTCGGAGATTCGTAATATTTCCTTCAATGATCGCAAGTTCATCATCAAGCCCATCGACAAGAAAGCCCCCGACTTCGTGTTCTTCGCGCCGCGCGTCCGCGTCAATAAACGGATCCTCGCCCTCTGCATGGGAAACCACGAGCTGTATATGAGGCGCCGCAAACCAGACACCATCGACGTGCAGCAAATGAAGGCACAGGCGAGAGAAGAGAAGCTTGCGAAACAGGCGCACAGAGAGAAGCTACAGCTAGAAATCGCCGCCAGAGAGAGAGCGGAACGCAAACAACAGGAGTATGAAGACAGACTGAGAACCATGCAGGACGAGGTGCAAAAGTCCGCCGCTAGTCTACTGGAAGCCCAGGACATGATTAAGAGACTCGAGGAGAGACTCAGGCAACTCCAACAGGCCAAGGAAGAATTGGAGCGCAGACAAGGGGAGCTGCAAGAGATGATGCAGAGACTGGAGGAGACCAAGAACATGGAGGCGGCTGAACGGGCCAAACTAGAAGCGGAGATTGCGGACAAGCAGAAAGAGGTGGAGCACATGGCCCAGGAGGTTTCCGTGCGAGACAAACAGGCACAGGAGCTGCAGGACGAGGTGAATCGTTTGCAGACTCCCCCTGCGCCCGCCGCCATCACTCCCGCGCATCATCACGTGGCAGAGAGGGAAGAGGAAGAACCCACCGAGGCACCCGCAGACCTTCCCACCGCGGAAGACATAGTTGACCCTGTGGCAGAGCGCAGGACTTTGGCCGAACGCAACGAGCGTCTCCATCATCAGCTAAAGACTCTGAAGCAGGATTTGGCGCAATCGCGAGACGAGACCAAGGAGACTGCAATGGACAAGATCCATCGCGAGAACGTCAGACAAGGGCGGGACAAGTACAAGACGCTCCGGGAGATACGCAAAGGCAACACGAAGAGACGCGTCGACCAGTTCGAGAACATGTAAGCGACGAGCGGGGACGAACGTGAGGACGACGAACACGTGATGCTGAAGAGAGCCAGCACACATCATGTCACTTACATTTAAATAATGTACAATATAGTTAGGCAGCCTGTCTGTCTGCATTTGTTCGTCGTCGCGAGTTGTGTAAATACTTTATAATGTTTTATATTAGACCATAATGTGCTATAATAAACTACAATGTCACATCGGACGCGTTCTGTCAGTATTGAATTATGTATTTGTGGGTAGCATCGGGCCTGATGTCGAGTATTACGTATGAAGCGCGAGTGTCGCCGCTCCATATTTATTTTTATAATCATATTTTACTATTAGGAGGGAGCTTCGTTTGATGTTATTATTATATATTATTGTTTTGTGTACATTATTAATATGTAACCTTCGACTAACAGTTGTTCGCGTAGTGTGAGTATAATTGTAAGTAAAAGGCATTCCATATATGTATGTATGTATACAGGTGGCGTATTTTGGTATCAATTAGGCGTAGTGAGTGTTAGTGCCATCGCACATATGATCGCAGACACTGCGGACCTGTGTCTTGTCATTATTTTCTAAAATTATACAATACCGTGTTGCCTTTCATTATTAGGATGTGAAATTTTTCAATAAAAAGTTTTAATTAAGAACGACTTGCATTTTATTTGCTTCAACAAACATTTGTACAGGACTAGAACAGATTTATATTGCTACTCTAGAAGACAACAATGAACAATAAAATACATTATAAAGCTTTCGAAGCCCATCAAAACTCTGTTGGTGGCATAGCAGGCTCCATCACATTTTCAAATGGAGACTTTTCCACAATTGGCGTTAAAGTTAAATCATTAGCATTTATCGTTTGTAGAGCTGCATGGAGATCTGAATTCACATTAGGATCCAATTCTTTGGATATTTCTGCATTCTGGTTTTTATCAGACGGTCCTGTTTCAAGCGGGGTTTCAGGATGCACTTGTCTCATATGTCTGCTGTAAGCACTGGTATCACTGAACTTACGCGGGCATTTCTCACATTGATAGCTTCTACCGAGATGTTCAACCAGGATGTGACGCCGAAGACCTATAATGTTAATGTTGTAATTTATATATCTTTGAAAAACTTGAAGAATCCCAGCGTTAGCATGGGCGTAGCCAGGGTGGGGCAGGGTGGAACGCTTGCCCCACCCTGGCTCTGACCTGTAAGGTACCTAATCAAACCTAAAAAACTTAATTATCTGTTTTGGATAATTCGAATTATACATACAGATATAGAGTGCGGGTGTAACCTTTTTGTATAAAAAAATCAACCGGGGTAAGGTATTTGCTAGTTACATATTATTTTAGACTGCAGTCCCACCCTAAGACCGTTAGTGTTACTGTCCTAATATGTGATAATAATGTGATACATACCTGAGGCATACAAGAAGACCCTGTTACATATCCAGCAGGTGTGCAATTGAAGAGGTCTGCATTGGGGGCTTTTGTGAGAGCGGCTGTGAGATTGTAGAGCTGCCCGTTGAGTGAACGATCGTCCGCAAATGTCACACACGTGCGGCTTTTCCTCTGTTATTACCATCAGGCATTAAGCTAACGGGATCACTTTAAAGAGCACAGGTTGTATTAACACTAGATTTACCAGAGCAGTCAAAATGACTGGTCTTGCAAGATCAAATTAAAACTCCTACTACGTGTAACATTTTATTTAATTCTTCTAATCTTCTTTAATTTATAACAGAAGAATTAGTTTTATTGGTTTTGGTAGAAATAGGTATATTTAAGCTGGTAAGTCTAGTGTTAAGCATAAAAACCATACCCAAATGTACAAGCTCGTGTCTGGTCAAGACCTCCTTCTGTGCGAATGATTTCTCACAAAGAGGACAACAAAATGGCTTCTCTCCCGTGTGAACACGTTTATGTCTTAGCATTGCGTTGCGAGAAACAAATGTTTTCGTACAGATGTCACATCCCACCCTGAAATATTCCAGCATCCATTAAACACCTGGACCACCAATATGATGGGATTAGTTCACAGCTTAACCCTTCGTCGGGCGCCCCTCAATAACTCCTTAGAACGGGCGCGGTATGCTCACCGGGCTCATTGGGAAAATTGATGATTATATTTATTCTAATTAAATCTAAGATGAAAATCAATCTTTTTTTATTGGAATGTTTAGAAATTTTATTCAGACAAAAAACTAAGACTTCATAAAAGAGTTCATAGAACCTATAATTATTGTGCCTGTGAGATCAACCGCACCCGACGGAAGGTTAAAAACTCAAAATTAACCGAGTTACATTATAGCAGTTATGTACTGTTCTATCACATGCTTTGTATTTCAGATTAAATGAATCAGAATAAACTTATTAGACTCTTAAATTAATTAAACATCGTTCATTCATAACATCAGATATTAATCATAATCATGTGATTTAAATATAATTAGTTCTTACCTCTTTAATTTCTTTTTCTTAACATTTTTCCGCGGCGTTCGTGTTATCGACGTTTTGGGCGCTATTACTGGTTTTTCCTAGAATATTAATATTACAAAAACAATTCAAAAAAGTTTTGCTTTAAATTACAAAACATAAAAGAGCTTAATGAAAAACTGTCTGTTTATATGGAAAAATAAATTTAAAAAAAAAGAACAGAAAATTCAGGTTGGCTATGTACCAATTTTGTGTGCAATAAAAAGTAACATGATATTTTCAAATAAATATTGACGAATATTAATATTTATGCATTATTATTAGCGTTTTATTCATTAATAATCTTGTAATAGGTTATATACAAAATGATTTTAGTACTATTATGAACTGTTAAAAATATTCCTATCTACAGTCATGTCCTGTAAGGTACCTAATCAAACTTAATTATCTAGGTACTAACTACAATACTTAGTATTCGTAAGAAATTTCACACTAGAGAGTCGTCAGTCGACACAAAAAAAAATTAACCAGGGTAAGATCGGGTATAGTTTGCTAGTTACATATTATTTTAGACTGCTGCCCCACCCTAAGCCAATGGCTGGCTACACCCATGTCTACAGCTTAAAGTTCTCTTACGTACTTCCTCACTTTCTTCCATCAGCTCAAAAGATATAGTTCCATAGTCACTTGTCGATATCTCCAAATGTATGTTTTGTATTTCCATATTCTTATTAACAAGTGCCAGCCCATCATTCTCCTTCTGCATGACACCTGTCTCTGTTAACTTTCCTACTATGATTTCCGACATCTGTTTTCGGTCCGGTGTTATCTGGAAGAAGAATTGGGAGCATGACAAAGCTTTATAACAGACTAACTGTTGCCAGCGACTTCGTTCGCATAGTAATGAAGATATAAAGTACTATGAAGTTTAAATTTTAACATAAAAAAGCAGTTATTATGACATAACTGTAATAGTTACACATATGGTATCGCAGACTTTTTATAGATATTGATGTCCTCTATAAAACTGTAGTACATCACTTTGCTCTATTGACAATAATTTCCACAGCATACACAATATAATGATTTTTTTTCACCCTTTGGGTTACATTATTGAAGTTTTCATAGGGATCCCTAACGTTTTTGGAAATGTTCTATAGCCTATGTTCATCAGGGATAGTGTAGAATCTTAATGGTAAAAGAATTTTTCAAATCGGTCCAGTAGTTCCGGAGCCTATTCAATACATACAAACAATCAAATGTTTCCTTTTTATTATATTAGTATAGGCAATTCTATTGCTGAACTTCTATCAGTTTCAAACGGATGAAAAATGAAACAGCTGATTAATTTAGACGACCAATCAGTTAGGTAGAGATGCTGGATGGCAATTTCCAGTTGACACAAATATAATTAATATTTAAAATATGTAATTTTCAATTCTGTGATGAAACTTGAAACAGTCTCTATGGCCATGATCATTACCTTATTATTGACACATTCTTTGTTAGGAGCAGGACACAATATGCCCTTTCTCTCGATTTTAGGAGCCTTTTTCTGACATGGCTCCTGTTTACGCACAGAATATTGTTTCTTTTCATACAACGCAAGCGTGTGAAGCTTAATTCTTCTATTAACCGAATCACATTTCTTCCTAAAGCTATATATTTTATCTATTTCATTGTAACACGGTCGACATATTGCCTGTGGTGTAATTTTGTCCTTTATTACCTGTGAAATTAATAGAGATGTACGAAATTTAGACTTGTTATATTGAAATTTAGATGTTTACGAAGAGAGTACGTGATTAAAACAAGTTGGAAAATAAGTTTTAAATGTTTGTTTACCTCAATACCAGCGCATATACGAATACGTAAAGCAAGTTTCTCGTAATGGATATCTTCGTCCGAATTGAAAATTCGCACCATCTCTGGGTGTGTATTCAAACACAGGCGACATAATTGAGATAAATTCTCTATTTTTTCAGAGCCAGTATGTCTACGTTGGTAGGTCTTCATAACTTCAAGCAAGAATTCATAAAACAAAAAAATTTGTTACAAAAACGACAAGATTTTGAACCAAAAGTAATAAATCGATGTAGTTTTCACTAAGGAATAATACAATATCTCGGAGAGAGTACTTCATTGATTTTACTATTCCGTCTGCCTTTATTTCACCTGGAAGACAGACACCCCCGCACAAAACTAAATTGACATTTGTCAACTGAAATTATGAATGAATGAATGAACGAACGAATGAAGCCATTTGTTTTGGCGCTATTCTATCGAATTCATTCCAAAAACGATCAAAACGCCCCTTGTTAATTTTTTAGGGAAAATTGGGCAAGGGAAGAAATGCAAATAATAACGACAATTTTTACTAAATAAAGCTGTTTATTACAATAACATTTACAATAAAGCAAAAACAACTTATAAATATTTGCTTCATATAGACTAAATATTTTGAAAATAATAGCTTACAATACTATATTATTTATTATAAACATTACATTTTTAATAAAAAGAAACAAAAATTATAATACGCCAATTAAGTACTAGTAAAAAATAGCAAATTATAATAATTATCCTATTTAATACCTCACTTTAAACCATTTCTCTCTGATGTTACATAATAACCTCCAAATTAGTTTTCCATCTTTACATTTAATTCATTCATATCGGAATGGTTATAGAATAAATTCCACTGTATCTAATAATAAAGTATGGTATACTTTTACGAAAAATAAATATTGATAACTGCACTAAATCAACAAAACTAAATGCGCAATTAATATTTAATTTCAATAAAAATACATCCTTTTAATACTGGTCCAACATTGTGGTCACCATTGGTCATATTACACGCCCCACAAAATCGAGAAAATAGTGACGCAACATTGATACAGTTTTAAAAAGGCATACATAAGCCCGAGCAGTGGATTCAATGTCCAGCGAAATACTCGGGCAGACCGGCGAGTTATCTAAGCGGGTTACTAGCCATCGACGTGAGAGAAGTCAGAGAAGAGGGTCCACTGGTGGCCAACGACAGACGGTCCGTCTCCTCATCGGCCTGATTGTTCTTCAACTCTTGCAAAGTGTACATGAACTTTGTCCATTCATCGTGACGTGGCTGCGAGACGCTCTATAAGAAAAAAATAATTTATTTAGTCAAGTTTACCAAATTACTTGTACATCTTAATCTGTTGCTTTACCTCAGCCAGTTCATACAGCCATATCTTCCCCTGATCGTCGCCGGCCGTGACATGCGTGCCCGAGGGCGTCCAGGAGACCCTATTGACTGCAGCTCCTTCAGGTAATACCGCGCTTGCGATTGGCACCTCTGTGTCCCTGTTGAGGTTCCACAAATCGAGTCTTCCGCCCGCATCTCCTGCGCAGAACAGCGCCGGATGTGCTGGCGACCAGCGCGCCTCCAGCACGTAGTCCCCACTGTCTTCGAACGAGTACAGCGGCTTAGTTTCTTTGAGAGACCACAGTTTGACGCTCCAGTCAACAGAGGAGGTAAGATAGAGATGCGAGTAATCGACGGGACCGGGCGTGTTATGTGCGGCCACACTGGTTACGGGTCCCGCGTGGGCCTCCACGGTGTCGGAGATGCCCGCGCGCTGTCCGTGGCGGCAACCGCAGTACACGTTTCCGTCCTCAGCCCCTAATACGAAGTTGTTAACGTCGTTGGCAGGGAAGGCCATGCAACTGACGGCTACTGGCTTGCTCTGCCTGTGTTGCAACTCCAGAGTCTCCTGAGGTTGTGCGAGCATGTCCAGCGCCCAAGAACACATGCGACCGTCAGTCGATACGGAGATCAGGTTGTGAGCGTTCTGGCTGCCGACGACTGACAGACAGTACACCGGATGCTGGAGAATTGAGATTTAATTTAATTTAACACGAAAAGTTCAATGCTGAGACAATTCTATCAAAACACATACAGTGTGCGCCAAAGACGACAACGGTGTCCTCTGTATTGGTGTGCGCTTTTGTACTCTGTTATCCCAGAGCACTATTTGACCAGAATAAGTTCCACCTAAGATTAAATTGGGATGAAATCTGAAATACATAAAATGAGTAAATCTGAATAAGGCGAAACCAGCAAAGCACACAACCAAACTCATGTACAACCTAGCGAATGTCGCGCTCATGACGGGAGACTGACAATGGAAGATATCCTCAGGCGTGGTCTTCTTGTACTTCGTGTTCCAAACGAGCGCCACCCCGTCAGGGTCGTGAGGTGCGTCTTCACTGTTGTGATAGGAGGCCAACAACAATTCGGGGTGAGACCAACTCCAATCGAGGCTGGTCGTGCATCTACCCCGGGACCAACGCTCATCAGAAAAGCATCTATTAACAAAAAAAGCATGTTTAACAGAATATTTGGAGATTATTCTAAATTAAATTAATTGTTTCAGGCGTTACTTTGCAGACATCCATATTAAAGGAAATTATTTAAAATTATTTTGCTTATAATTCCCGCTACATTAGGTCGATGAAGGAAAATAACCGCCACCAACATTCAATAACTTGTGTCGACTCGTTTAGCCACTTTACGTATCCTCATCATGCCAGTTATTGCAAGTTGGTGGAGGTTATTTTCCCTCATCAACCTAATGTAACGGGAACTATAAGCAAAATAGTTTCCTTGATCATTCTAAAGTTGTAATATTTGAATTTTCAAATTATTAACCTGACTAGTGTGAGTGCGGCTCCACGTTCCTCCTCAGCGATTTGCTCCCCACCACCGGTGTAGTCGGTAAATATATCAGTTCCCTCAGCCAGGGCTCGTTCCATAACACGACCGGCCTTGGACACAAACTTCTGGAACGACTCCGATAACATGATGGTTTGCTTTTCATCCGCACTCAACTCCCGACCTGACAGTTACATAGAAGAATTACATTTTATTTTTATTGATAGCCCAGCATATGACCATACTCCGCCTGATGTTAAGCTAGAGTGTGGTCCATGAGCATAGACAACTGTTACCACATACATGTCCGCGCGCAACAGTCGACTCCACTATGCCAGCTTGAGGAGACCAATTTGTGTTGTCCAAATTAACAGGGCTACTTCCAAGCTGATAACGGGTGTTCCGCTTGAAAGTGGCGGTACTACCCCGGGACGACATACTGGCTAATGCCATCATCAGTCTGCCTACCACTCTTATGAATGAAGAAACTACTCAAACAGAACAATCTTAGTACTTACATTTCTTCTCCTTCTCTTCTTGAGGTTTAGTTTCAGCGGGTGTCGTCGTAACGGCCGGCTGGACTTCCTTGACAGTGGGTAGCCCATGCGGGAGTATGCCGGGTGGTAGCTTGCCGTGGAAGGCTTCCTCCTCGTCACCTTGCCGGGGCGCGCCATCGTCGAATGTAAGTACTGCACGGTGAATAAGAATGGCCCCACATACCCCAGCCCTTTACGACTACCAAATACCCTCCTCAACGATTTCATTGCAAATTTCATGACTAAAGTTACAGAGTCTTCTACATATTAGATCACAGTGGGCTTATCACGAATTTTAGTCTGGCTTTCGAACCGAGTTCGCTTCAAGCGATTAGTATGGAAATTTGAGCAGCGCCACCGCGTACGGATTTGGAACTACAATATTTCAGATACTTTTTGTTAATTTTCGAACGTCTCGATCTTTCGTTCATTTGTTAGATTGCTGGTGCTCGTTAGTCGTTAGTAAAAATTCATGATCCCGATTGCTAACGGATCCGTTTTACTTGTGACAGCTCGATTCGAAAGCCAGACTAAATTCGTGATAAGCCCACTGTTGATTCTTGTATTCGATTATTGACAACGTTGAGAAACGTATGCTTAGCACTAGGAACTACGATGCATGCACTAATAATAATATGTCTTACTAATTTTAATATCGTCCTTTTTAGGAAGAAAGAGAGAGGGATGATCTCGAAAATACTATCTTCAAATGGATACAGATTGGACTTTGGACTGTAATAAACAATCATTAGAAAGAGACAACTATATTCTTAACATATCAAAGTTGAGGCATGCGTGAAAAGGTACATCGATGGTTTCTCTTTCTATCACTTATATACCTACAAAAACTGTATCCATTTGAATATCACCAGGTGAAGAAAAAGCTATAATTGTTAATCTATTATTTCATGAACTGAAAATCCTGTTTTCACGTGTGCCCTGTAAAACCGGACAGTGCACACTTGTAAGGCTACGTTCACACTTTGCTGTCGGGTCCAGATTTCCCCGCTAGTGGATTACAATTTAACTTGACATCAGGCGGAGTGTGTTCATATGATTGACTATTATATTATACTTTATACTTTATATTATACTAAATTAGCAAGACATATCACAGAAAGACAGGAAAGGTATTCGTTAATGAATCTACATGAATTAATCTACTCAATATAACAATAAAAGTACATAATAAATCATTAAAATGAAACGTTATTTTGGTTTGTGCGAATGGTACTAAGGTGTTGCGATTAAAATGAAATAGCGGAATCGGACCCCCTATTTTTTGAGACAATGATTATAAAACCACCAGCAGCAAAATTACAAGTTACTATTGGTAGAAAATCGCCACTACTTTTCTCTCGCTCACACCTTATATAGAAAAAGCGAGTAGAAAATATTAGCTTCAAATTCCATACATAAACAGTGCCTCCTACTAAGGATTTTAAATATCGAAAACGCATTTATTTCGTAAATTTTAGTTCTGCATATCACCGGTAAGTTCGCATTGATTCGCTCTATATCAGTGTTTCCCAACCTTTTTTGTACCATGCCCCACCTTAGTCTTTCTAAAATTCTTATGCCCCCCTATGTAACCAAACACCCAGTTGATATTTTAGTCTCGTCAAGCGAAATTATACCTAATAGTTATTTACCGCAATTATTTAAGAATTTGCTCTTTTCGTTAAATTTGGCACCGAAATCTAGCATTGCATTTAAATGGTCCAGAGTGAAAGGGTGAAACTCGTGTCTCAAACCCCTGTTTAAAATTCCCACTTTGGGAAACACTGCTCTATATAAAAAATAAACTTTTGACATTTACGAAATACAGTATTTTCAATATTAAAAACCGCACTAGGAGCGCCGTATGTGTTATAATTAGTTCGTATGGAAAGCATGGGACAGACAACGCCAACGAATTGCAGCTTTAATAACAACAAAAAACACACACACGTCACAGCAAAACGCATAGGCTGCCTAATGTATTTATTATTTAAAAAAAAAAAGCTCAAAACGATAATTCAAACTAAATAAAGTGACAGAAAGGGCTGAACAGAAAAAAAAGAGAAAGAAAGAAAAAAAAAACTTCCCGAGCTCTCCACTATAGGAGTTAGAATGTCTCTTTGCATAATTAAAATAATAATAATAATAATAAATAAATATAATCATGCACATACATTGCGGTTTATGTATGTATTAGGATATTCTGTCACATGCCCACTAATAAAATACATTAGAAGCTGACAAAATTACAACGATTTTCTCGTTCATTCATTCATTCATATGGGGTAAATTACGTCACACGTTAAAAGGGGGGAAGGAAGTTGACGAAGTATGACCAGCTGTAAGAAGGGGTGGGGGATAAAAATCATGAAATTGGTGTGATGTAATTTATCAATATGAGCAATAAATCCAATTAAATCTAAGATTCATATCACAATGATCACAAACTTATTTGATATGCAAAACCGTTAATTATGTCAGCTCAAGAATAATGAAAATAGATGTTTTTGTTAGCAGCACTAATGTA
Organism: Tineola bisselliella; assembly: GCA_028551675.1. Classification (NCBI taxonomy): domain Eukaryota; kingdom Metazoa; phylum Arthropoda; class Insecta; order Lepidoptera; family Tineidae; genus Tineola; species Tineola bisselliella. The sequence continues at coordinate 26,664 of JAPWLS010001186.1, forward strand.
GCGTTAGTGAATACCAGTGTAGGGAAAATATATGTAAACAACTATATATAATTTATGCAATAATACATTAATTTAATTCCATAGACAATTATATTGTATTACAGTGTTGCTAGTGAAAAAAAAGTGTTGCTATTTAACAATATTAAAAAATTGCATAAATTCGATACAGTGATGTGTATCTAAAGCCGCGTCTCCTGCTCGTGTTTCTTCGAAACATTACACAAAAACATTGAAACATTGTGTACGAATACAAAAATGTGTATAGCCACGCCCCAATGTTTCGATGTTTTTGTGTAACGTTTCGAAGAAACATGAGCAGGAGACTCGGCTTAAGAAGACAAATACATGCATGGTGATTACAGCCTCGGCACTACTAAGGTCATGGTGTTAAAGGCATACGAGTCGGTTATAAAACCTACCTGTGAACTCGTCCTCCCACTCTAAACCAGGATTTAAATTGTACTCATCTTGAAAAGGGAGGAAAACAAAAAATGTCAGTATTTTGGTAAAATAATACATTAAAAAAAAACTATACAAATGACGGCCATTATTATTTTACATGATTCTTTTGTCTATTATAGTCAACCGAGGAGTGGGCTCACCTAACTCGCATTTCGATAGCAATGTTATTCTTGAAATTCGATTTAAGTTATTGTTCTAATAGGTTTAGAGTATTGTGGGTAGTTATTATTATACACCATTTAGGTATATGATACTTCACAAACAACATAGTTACCTTAGCGAGTCAGGTTCAGTGCGTTTTGTTAACAGTGATTTCAGCGTGAGATGATAGCAACCCCATACTTCCACCAAAATAGACGATATAAATATATATAAATTATATAAATCATATATATATATGCGGCCATGACATTTATTATGTGGAGAACTCTGGAAGGCCACATTCTGAGGGGCTTTCTTGTCTATGGTGAGTTAGCGCGTATAACTGTACCCGAGTGGAAACTGGCATTTTTCAATGTGAAATATAAGATGAGACATGCTTTTAGTTAATTTTAATGTACATTTCAAACGAAACTGAAGAATTTTAAGAACATTAATGTAAAGAGCGCGAATTTGTAATTCTGCAATAAATTTTCCTTCTTTAGTCTTATATAAATTACCTCTTCAATCCGCGATCAAGACATCAAAATACTAAATTTAAGACTATAGTCGCACCTAAACCAGAATGTTAGTCGAAACAAGATCTATAAGCGTGAAACTTTCTATTTACAACAGGGGGCTGTCATCAACAACCGACACCGAGTTAGAGACAACAAGTTCACGCGAATAAGACTACCATTGGAATGATTGTATTTGGTGAATTTTGACCCACTGACGTCATAAAATTGTTGAATGCATGTCTACGAAGCGTACAGTGGTATTAACTACTTATAATTTTATATAGATATTTAATAACTATATATTTTATTAAGCTAATATTATTATTGAAACAATTTAACTCCTTAAATACTAGACTCAAAATCATTTCCGATAGTAATCGTATTCTTTGTTAACAATTAAACAAAAAAGAAAGCGATACGAGAGGAATAATGACTTACCGTAGTAATCGGTGGCGTGTGCTAAAAGAAAAATAAAAAAATAATATGAATATACATTGTCTATGGTTCTTAACATTCTATTTTTAAACTTTTGTTAATTTTATTCAAGCAGTTTATCACCATGCCATTTCTTGTTACGATCACAAAAGTATAATATTAATTATTTCCCCAAATAATTTAGCTTATATTAAAAATGAAGGTAGTTCCCGTTGTGTGCCTACCGTCGATCCCAATGACGCAACCGTGAGGATGTTTCAATGATTATTATTGATCAAAATGATATATTATATATTACCTTTCCTCGGGCGCCACCAATCCTCCATGTATCCTGCAAGCGGTGATGCATTGGAAGAGCAGCCTTGGTTATGGTAGCACAAACATACACATTGCACCAAAACTCAAACAGTATTTACTTTTATTCATTTATCTTTTACATTAAAATTAATAAGACTGCGACGTTCATCAATATAAAAATAAAATAAACGACGTTTTTATTTAAAAGGCGGGAATAACAGCTTTATTTATGATCTCCCATAGACTTAGGGGTACAAATGGGTTATTGATATTAACCCTTTTAATGCCAAGGAGAGCTAGTTGTGAAAGATCCCAGCGTGACGATAGCGCTCTTTTGACAGTTCATTTTTGGCGCGCATTTTCCATATACTTGTCAATAAATATGTAGTATTCAATTTATGTGTTTTTATTAACATAACATAAAATCTTCTGAAGAGAATGTTGAAAAAAATATAAATATCCGTGTATTATAACGGAAATGATGAACATTTCTCTTGTTCGTATAAATTATCTATAAAAATACACTTCTTTACTGGCATTTTTAGCATATAGTGGCACTAAAAGGGTTAAATAAAACGATACGAGTTACACACATCACAAACACATGCATAGAAAACAATCACAGGAAATAAGACCGATAGACACATAAAAGTAAATACTGAAGGCTACAGGGAGTAGGGTGGTTTGGTTGTTTGCAATTTACTATCTCACTCTAGTGTATGAGTCTAAAATGCAACTTAATATCACATTCTAATTAGACCATTCGAAAGTGTTACAGGCATCATGGTCCTATTTTTTTGAATATTTGAAAAATTTAGTAGCTAACCCTTAACTACTGAGGTAGAGGCCTCTCAGGTTTTAAGAAAATAAAATTTTGAATCACTCTAATTAGTTAATTTGTTGATTTTTTAAAATAATTTTATTTATTCTCGCTGATTTACGATCTCGTGTTTTTTTTTTTCTAAAAATGCTATGTTTTCTAAATTTTAAAATAAAAGTTAATTATGTACAAATAAATTATTTAAAAATTATTGAAACTAATTATTAAATACTAAACCCTAAAGAAGCAGATATAGTATATATACGGGACTCTGAGGCCCCTACGTCAATGTTTACGTGAAATTAAATCCACCTCAGTAGTTAAAGGTTAAAGAAACCTCCACTATGGTGAGTTTTGATAAAATCATATTAAATTGCAAATAACCATATTATAACCCACACCGACAAGTTAATAAAATAGGAAAAACACAAAAAAAAACACCGAGTTAAATTTAACAAAGAAATCCATATACCTTTTCGAGAAAGACTGTGTTATCATGTTAGGTATTGTCTTTCTAAGAGGGATCGAACCTCTATCTTAAATACTGGCTTAAAAATTATTTATATATTCTCTGCATATAACAAGTGTTTTATGTATATAGGGACTTTTATAAAGATCTAACATAAAACATTAAGTAACTTAACTAAATGTAAAAAAAATAGCAAATTTAATTTTTTTAAAGTAATATAGTCCTTAATTTAATATCCCCACTAATATTATAAATGTGAATGTGAGTTTGTTTGTTACGTTTTCACATTTAGAAGTAATATGGGATACTTTTTATTTAAAAAAAAAATATTTTTTACTATAGTTTCCAACTGACTATAGTTACAGCTGTTTGGAATCATATTGAAATGATCTCTGATACTTATTTAATGACTTAAATGCTACCCGCAAAGCTACTAATTCTATAATTTAGAAGAAAGGTAATAAGTTAATAATTTTAAAAAGATATAAAGGAATGTTGCCAGCATTTAAACTTGTTTCAAATTTCAATATTCATACTTAATTATGTTATATTTACTTTTAGTTAAGCACCTACAAAAAGTATTACAAATTAAAATGATTGAATTTACCATCACGCAGTTCTGTTCCACCCGAAGCCGAGGTCTGCGTTTGCTTAGCATAAGTCACATTCTCCTTTGGTGGGATATCGGTGGACTGAACCGCTATTACTTGAAGAACACTCGTTTTCTTTTGGGAACTGAAATATGTTATAGTAATATATTTAACAAATATAACTAATTCAATGGTAAATTGTGCAAAATCTTACCTGAGGGAAGTAGATATAGGCTTATCAGTGCTTTGCAAACTGACATCAGGTGAGACCGTTTGCGGAGGAGACATAGACGAGAGGGATGAGAGGACATCTCTTACAGGAGCCACACCAAGAGATGAGAGCATCTCATCCAAGTCCCGACGACTGTCAATGCTTGATGCTGTGCTTGCTCTTTGCTATAGAACACAAGATTATGAAATGAAATGCGTTTATTAGCATAGGCACTCAAGGCGTGCACTTGCTCATCGTCAGACTCTATAATGGCTTCGGAAAAGCGTATGACGAGAAGAAGATCACAAGAAACTCGCCAATCATATCAGAATCAGAAAAAAAGTAAATAACAATTCATAAGTCACATAATTCGCAATACATAACTCACAATAATTAAAATTAGATCAGATCCATGGTGCAACCACACAGATATCAGCCCACAATAATATGAAAAACTATGCCGGTGAGTAGTAAAGAGAGAAGCATACCACACAGGCTACGCCCCCATCACAGCACCATTAAAAAGATGAAAGCAAATTATGACTGCATTAGCAAATAAAAACTCACCAGTGCCTCTTCAGCATCTTTCTGTTCTTTCTCTCGTCGTCTCCTATCCTTTTCTTCTCTAAGAGCTTGGAGTTTCGCCTTTTTTCTCTCCAGCTCCGCCTTCCGATCCGACATACTAGACATGGTGACAGCTACTACCAATTATTAAAGTAAAATATTTAAATTATCGATTCTTCCCAATAAGAAACAACTGATGTCATGTCAAATGAATCATTGCCGCAAAAATGCAAATTACCTTTAAATATTGATGCACTTCAATAAAAATACTGCATTTCATACAGCTTTACACTATTATAAGTCGTTTTATTGTATAATAAATATCGTATTTGTCCCGCAGAACGTGGCGAAAGCTGCGATTAACGGGAATATGAAACTATCGATCTTTGAGTAAAACAAGCGCTACTACAACAATAAATTATGAATAATAGTTGCCAAATGCCTTTAGGATTAATATTATAAGTGTATTTCCAATAATAAACTTGAAATGTTACAGAAAATACAAAAATAAATAATCGACGTCGGACTCCAGAACCACTATTTTTAGTGTTGCCCATCTACAATAATAGAGATTATAAAATAATCTCATATTTTAACCACAGTTGCCACCCCAAAATACGTTCAAAAATATGTAATCCATATTTTTGACTAGAAATAATAGTATGTACGATATTACTTATAAAAAATATAATAATACAATAATAAACTAAATTAAAAGTATTTGTATCTAATTTAATACAATTGAATATATTATAGTTATCAAAAACATTTTATATATTTTGAAAGTTATTTAAAATTTGTTTTATACGGTTCATCAAAAGCGACAAAAATATAATGCTATTGGTCAAAATTAGACATATTGCATTTTTCACCAATCAGGTTTATGTTTTATGACACATTTTGTAGGAATTTTTAAACGTTAAATTATTTTTAAAAGAAAACACACTCTTTCTTGGGTGTTGTCCGGCTTGATGTTTGGCGACAACGCTTTAGTAATGATCAAACAAATTATTCGACTTTTCTTCTGATTGATATTATTCGTTCGAATTTATTATTTCATTTCAACGTCGCCATTGAATCAAACATGAAATTATGTTTAATCTCATATTTTTATTTGTTACTTTGCTACTGTGTTTATGAGTTTAATGCAGGTGAGCAACGGTTTTTATTTACGAGTGTCTTAATTTCCTTGTTATTAGAATAAACTAATTGGTTTAAGTTTTAAATACAACGCGTATTGTTCAATTCGTATAGTTTAGTTGGGCTGTTATGTAATAAAAGCTTTGGAATCGGGATAGATCTAACTTTGATTTTGTTTTAGAATCGGCGAGATATTACTATGATTATGAATGTAATGAACCTTTAGTAGCTAACTCAAAATTAACTGCCACGTCTAGTTTAAGGAATCGAGGACCAGATCATGCTATTTTACATGGTAAGTAATTTTAACTTAATATTGTAATTATATTTTAAATGTGGGTGTTATTGAATGTATATATTTTGTAGGACCCATATTTGAATTTAGTTTTAAGAATTGTTGGTGAAGAAAATGTGTTAAAAACATTTGTGTAAGTTAAGTAATTAACCTTATTACTGTTAAGAGTAATTAAAAAAGTCGGCCATCTTGGGAAATTTATTACTAAAAAATACACATAAGTTATTCCTTAATTCCCAGATTAATAAACACGTAATAAACTGGGAACGCACGGGAATAATGACACAATTGACTGTCAGGTGGGCTTTTAACACGCAGCAATGGACACCAACTAAGAATGAAATACTAAAAGCATCAACTATAATACAAAGGGAAGAAAAAAATAGAATCTCAAAATTTGTATACATAGACGACGCAAAGTCCTCTCTGATTGGTCGGTTAATGTTGCGAAAATATATAAAAATAGCAATTAATTTAACTAACGATAATATAAAATTAAGTAGAGATAACCATGGAAAACCAGTTTTAGCTGGGTATGAAGATACAAGGCCATTTTTTAACGTATCCCACCAAGGGGACTATGTGGTACTGGCTGGTGATAAAAATAAATGTGGTATAGATGTTATGAAAGTAGAACCACCTTTTAACAAAGATATTAAAGACTTCTTTCGCTTGATGTCTCGGCAATTTTCACCAACAGAATGGTCTAAAATACAAAGCTATGACACAGAAATGGAACAAATAGCTTCCTTTTACCGCCATTGGTGTTTAAAAGAAAGTTATGTTAAAAATATTGGTGTCGGAATCACTGTTAAACTTTCCGATATAAGTTTTCAAACACGCTCTGATTTGACTATTGGTAATTTGACAACTGATACAACTTTGACTGTTGAGGGTAGTTTAAAAGATTCATTTGTTTTTGAAGAGACATTGGTCGATGAGAAACACGCTTTAGCTGTTGCGACAGAATTTCCAAACAAGTCTGATTATGTTCCAACTAAGTTTGATTTCTTGGAATTTCAAGATTTAGTTGAAGGTGTAGAGCCATTGTGCGATGAAGATGAAACGTTTGCAAATGGATTTTTGAAGAAAGGAAGAAAACATTTTTAGTTTATTTAGGCTTATAATAGGTGTTGGGATAGTTTTCTACCAATTCTTGTCTTCCTTATTGGGGTCATATTGTATAGATTTATTTTTATACCCATTCATGAAAGAAAAAGAATATGTTTAAATAATCTCTGTGGGCTTATCACGAATTTAACTCACAAGTAAAACGGATCCGTTAGCAATTGGGATCATGAATTTTTACTAACGACTAACGAGCACCAGCAATCTATCAAATGAACGAAAGATCGAGACGTTCGAAAATTAACAAAAAGTATCTAAAATATAGTTCCAAATCCGCACGCGGTGGCGCTGCTCAAATTTCCATACAAATCACTTGAAGCGAACTCGGTTCGAAAGCCAGACTAAAATTCGTGATAAGCCCACTGTATTTTTTAAATAAGCCGCATTCCAGGAATCTGGTTTATTTGTATTCTGAATGTGGGAAAAATTTTCACTAGTTCAATTTATAGTTTGTGCGTCGGGCTACGCTACTGATTATTTACCTTCTTTTCAGCTCACTTCTGTTTATAAATAAGAGAGTTAGAGAGTCCTAAGGTTCTTTTGTTTAACGAGAAAATGTTTGTTAAGTTTGTATAATAAAAAAATTTGATAATTTTATTTGCTGTCATTATTCTTTGGATCATCCCTTAAGGTAACAATGCGTGGACGGCATCAGAGAATGATTTTGTGCAGCAACTTGTCATTGATTTGGGATACACGAGAAACGTGACTCGGATATCGACACAAGGCCGAGCACACTCGCAGGAGTTTGTCGAAGAATACAGAATAAGCTATGGCTCCAATGGGTTAGATTACGTTCAGTATAAGGAGCCCGGTGGCGAAGTGAAGGTACAGTCACATACAGAATTGTTATACTAATGGAGGACTGACTAATATTTTGTTAATAGTACTATGTAAGATATACAATAAGGTTTTTGTTACTAACTGTAACTAATGTACAATTGTATGGGTGTTCTGAAAAAAGAGCTACAGGCAAGATTTGATGTCGTTTTTCAATAATACAATGCTTAATTAATTTAAAATACTTTATTAGACTTACTGTCTTTAGGCGTTTATTTTAATTAAGATAATTGCAATAATCTTTGTAGCCAACAGTGCTATTACGATGGCTGCAAAATATTCGAAATTAAATCTAAAGTTAAATATTTGTATTTAAAATCTCAGATATCGTTAAAGGAAAATTATTTAAAATTATTTTGCTTATAATTCCCGCTGCATTAGGTCGATGAAGGAAAATAACCTCCACCAACATTCAATAACTTGTCTCGACGCGTTTCGCCACTTCACGTGGCATCATCAGGATACGTGCGGTCGCTTCGGCTTCGACGTAATGTAGCGGGAATTATAAGCAAAATAATTTTAAATAATTTTCCTTTAATATGGATTTCCGCAAAGTAACGCCTGAAACAACCAATTAGCATCAGCAATTAGCTAGGCATCTTTTTTCAAACACCCTGTATGTTTATTTAAGTGTGTTCGTATACTAATTTTGTAAATAATTAAAAAGTTATTTATCTATTGTCTTGGGATTTTGTAATTAATGTGTACAGTCGTCTGGTCCTATTGACGTGGTTAGGATATACAAAATAGCAATTTTAGAGAGTGATTTAAAGTTGTTATTGTGCATAGTTTGTTTGTGTAGACCAGGGGTCGGCAACCTTTTTTGGCCGCGGGTCAAAATTAGCCAAAATGCGTGTATTAAAGAGACGTTTGGGTTAGAGGTATTATCGTATTAAAACAGCATTTTAGTAAATAATGAGATATATTTTATTAAGAAAATACTTATTCAACTAAACTTTCTCTTGTGACGTCAATTTTTTGGGAGAAAGAAAAAATATTTGCATATCTTATACTTTATTTTCGGAACTAAAGTGGGTCACCTGAAACTACCAAATGGGTCACTCGGTGACCCACGGGTCATAGGTTGCCGACCCCTGGTGTAGATTCCGCGTTGTTGTATTGAGTATCTCAGAAACCATTCAGAAAATGGTATTTTCGACTATGTCAATGGTTTCAGACGATATATGTTATATGTATATTTTGAATATTAAATATAAATGCATGTAGATTTATATAAAAACTATTAATAAAGTAACTTAATTTTAATTACCATTTTTAATTTTGATAGAAGGTGAAGAATATACTTTGTGAGTTTATTATGTCCGTTGTCTACTATGTTATATGACTCGACTAAAGTAATAGTGCTATCTCAGTCACTCGTTTACAAAATTGACAACCTATCTCTTTCTATATTGAACGTAATGCTCAAGTTACAACAGTTATGTACAAGTTAACGTGTGTAACGCGGTATCTCGGGTTTCCGGTAATATCACGTCCACATAATGAGTATTGTTCTTTTCTTTCGAAAATTAATCTTTACGACTATGTTGGGATTGGTCTCATGTTAGCGACAGTGGGTCTACTCCGAACATAGTGTAACTGCTTTACTAACAAAACTAACTTTAACCTGGTGAAGGATCGTCTGCATGGACACCGCTTGAGAGCACTTACTACCAGCATTTGACAATCAACTTGGTGAAACGACGCGAATTGCGCTCTGTAGCCACCAGGGGGCGTCACATGACTGATGAGTACGTGTCAGAGTATTTGGTGCAGTACTCTGATGATGGGGAGGGTTGGAGGATTCTGACTGATGCTGATGGGCAGGATAAGGTATACATGAGACCAGCTTAATAGTACGAGATAGATTTTCCATAGTGTCTGTCTACCTTAACACTAGAACTACTAACCGGTCAATATGACCAGTTTTAAAAATTCTTCACAAGACTTTTATATACAACCCTACTCGTTATTTTTTGTAAACGATTCTATTATTTACAATTCTACAATCAATTTATTGAATTATATTTAATACTTTGCACGCACAAGTCATCCAGTCCCGTCCAGTGTCCAGTGACCGGTTGGTACAAATAGGTCATATTGACCGGCTCGTAGTACTAGTGTTAAACTTACATGTATGTAAAGAGTCAGAGGCTTCATATCAGGGTCCATATAAGGACAATACATCCAAATCCTTAAAAAAAACTTTGTCTATACCAGGAGTAGCCACCCTGCGGCTCTTTGGAGAATTATTTCTAGCTCTCGATAAATGTACTTGAGTTGCATTTTAATTTTTGTGTTATTATATATTTTTTTTAAATATCGTTTTGTTTGTGTTTCAAAATGTATTTTAAATTAC
>JAPWLS010000922.1:0-28313 GCA_028551675.1 Tineola bisselliella
TTAAACCAGATATCCGGAGGCCTACCCGCGTTCTCTGAAGTTTTGAATCTGATACAAAACTAAACAATTCTCGGTTGGGATGCATAATATTAGTACATTGGTCGGAGTCATAGACTAGTTTTCTGAACGGAAAATTATATTAAGTTTTTAATATGTTTTAATGAGTAAGTAAATATGAAAAAAAAAAGAATCAAATATTATTAATTTATTTTATTTAATTAACAAATGTCTTGAAATTATCACTTCAACTTATTTTTTCTTCGTTCGGTCGGATTATAAACTTGTATGTTACAAATAATGAAGAGTCTGATATTAAACCACAACCCTATCGTACTGTATCTAGATAAAAACAAATTGAAAAATAAATATCTCAAACAAAATAGTAGATGTCTACTTCTGTATTTGTTTAGTTTTTCTCACTGTAAACGCGAAGTCGATTCTGAAACAATCTTAACTACACTTCATTCTTTCTTTCAGGTTTAAAAATACTTTTCTATCTATTATTGAACATAGTTCTTTATGTAAACTATAACCAATTAGAGAGCAGTCGCTTTCTTTATTGTATAAATTATTTATTTATTTATTTTTACAAGAAAACTAGCATCATGTCTTTGTCCCGGCGTATTTGGGTTACTAATAAAATGCGTAAGAAACATTTATTATTAGAATTAATGGTTAAGCATTTATTTTTCTCAAAAATATTTTTAAACTAATTTTTAAATATGGAAAGTGCACCGTCCCATTCGATACATTTTAATCGACGTTCAGACACAGTTTTTATAATAATTAATATTAGAGATTATATTTTAATTAGAAATGATTTTATTATTACAAATAACGATCTAGAAAATACAAAAGAAGTACATAGGATTGGAATGTTATCAAGCAACCTTTTTAATCTGACTTTCCAAATAAAAATAAACGTCTTATCATATTGACATTATTGCGAAGTTTACTTATAAGTGACGCATAGTTTTTATCCAAAGAATCGTTTTGTACTGTCAATATTACAACGTTTAGGAATTTTGCTATTAACTACCATGACATTTTAGGATAGACATCGTTTATTAGATCTTATGTACATGAAGTGAGCTAATTATGTTCCGTATGCTAATAATGTATAATAACCGCTCACGTTAACAAGCCGGTGTAAGAGAGGCTGCTGATGCCGGTAGAAATTTTTCTTTAGTTCGTTCTCATTAGCTTGGCATTGGAGCTTTAAATACGAGTTTTATAAACCACTCCATTACACTTATTTAATACGGAGTACGCTGGATTATATTGATGCGACATTGAATGTATTTATTAGGATCTGTAGTGAAAGATTCTTTCTATTGGACTTTATAATAATTTTATGCGCTGTGATTATCTTTCATTGTGACATATTCAGCACCTTAATACGAATTGTCATCATTGTTCTTTATCAAAAGATAAATAAAAATGAGTCAATATATATTTCACAATAACTGTGCTCATTTTTAGGATCTATATGGCTTTTGGGATATTGTATTATTGATAAAGATTTGACATATAACATATTAATTTTAAAATAATCAATTAATATTTATAATGCATATATGTATAATAAAATTTATTATAATTGTCTGGTTATTTATATTCGACAAAGAATATTTGGCTTTAAAAATAATTTCAGTCATTTGTTTTTTTAGAAAAAATGTGGTCCGCAGTCGTCTATTATGATTGTCCATTGTTATGTGTTGGTTACGTGATTAAAGTTGAACCGTCAATCAGTAGAAAATTAATTCAATAGGAGATGATAGCAACAATGGTTCGACTTAAAACATGACTACCAAAATGTTACGGTCGATTAAAAATATGTTATATTCGCAACTTTCTACGGATGTTATATGATTCCATGTAAATTACAAAGACGAGCTCTTTAGACGTTCCAATTTTTAAATCTATCAAAGGAATTTCAAAGCAAAAAGAACATTGCACTTTAGCGTCATAAACGTTCAACCAGATATGGCGTCAAAAGGTACATCGAGTACTTCCATAGAACACGCTTCCAGTTACACACATAATTTGTCTACTAAATTTAAAAAAGAAATTCAACTTTATTCTGTTAACATAGAGCCTATAATAAATTGTACTATGTACAATGAAATGTTTGGTTTACAGCGTACGTTGCGCTCGAGGAAGTTCAGCTTATCAAGAGACCCTCTCGTCCCGCTCCCCCTTGCAGTGTGAGATCTTTCTCGCAACTGTGAAAAGCCTTTTGTCACACAGAAGTCGTTTGTATAATAGAAGGTGTTAGCATAAGTTTTAATAACCCCGTTTGAATAGATTACATTTTGTATAGATCTAAGAGAGAATCGTTTCTAAGATGGGTATAGAAAATTTGTATTATTAACCTATGTGATGGATTTCAGTTTAATTAGGCATAATATTTGTTATTTAAAAAATATATGCGTAACCAATTTTCTTACATACAATGCTGTATGCATACAACACAAACTTATCATTCAGACCGAAAGGGTGCGTAAAAGACTGACGCGTCGTGTTAACAATTCCATCATATAAATGTTCATATTTGAAATAATACCACATTTTTATTATAGATAAAAGTAATGCGCAAAAATAACAACAGGTATGGCTTTTCGTATGGTACATACCCTTGTATAATATATTATTAAAATAATTAAAACTAATAGTAGGTATACGTATTGCATAAAGTATTTTTAAAATAAAACATAAACTAAAAACGACAAGAATTTGGTTTTAGGTATACAAAATACCACAAACCCCACAAAATTAATTTTCAGTAGAGAAAATTAAACGTATGCTGCTTGCGGTCGAGAGCGGCCACAATCTGTCATTTACTCATTTATGTTAAAGCCGGCTTTTATTTTACTTAAACATTAACTATTTATTAAATCTTACTGCTAATATTGACATAACACTATAAGTAAGTTCATAATCAAATGCATGTTTAACTAAAATAACACTATGTATTAAATTTAAAAAAATATATATTTAAATTATAGACATCATGATACGGTAAGACGAGATCACAAACATATAACATGTAACACCCAGATTCGAAACAAACACCTACTTACGTTTATAATACGAAATTTACAATATAATAATAAATATGAATTAATGACTATTTATTGTTTCGACCTAAATCGAATCCCAGACTCAAAAGATATTTTACAAGAAAAAAAAACATAACTAAAACCTAGAATTGTTTAATAAAAAAGTCGGAAACAAAGATCGTAGTTTGAAAACAATTTGTTTAAGTTTCCTTCAATAGTATTATTAGCTCAGTGGCATTCGATAACTCTTTCAGTTCTCAAAGAGAAGAACATCAAAGCATTAAGTTACTAGGAATTTGATAATTTATCGTTCTTGTTAATATCCTACATAGCTAGGTAACATCGTTCTACTTGTATACCTGTATTATTTTACTTATTATATAGTTTTATATGTTTAGTATATAATACAGAACAATCAGAAATAATTATAAATATTTTTTTTGGTCTATTTTGTCTCTAATTTGGCGCGAAATTTAGAGTCTGAAATGTGAGAGATCTGTATTTCTTTAAAAATTAAAACACGGTGATTATTGCTTTTGTATCACCTTGTACCACGACAAACTCGCCTAATTTCACTAAGTTGAAGTTAAAACTATCCCACGTTTTACATAAACATTGGTCACACGATAACATCTTATATTCTCAGGCCCACAAGCCCCTTGTGGTGATGATGTGACACTTGGATGTCATGATGATTAAATGTTAAACCAACAAATCTTAGTTTCCTCAGACTCCTTGTTTAAATAATGTGACGCTTAATTACATTGTGTTAACAAGCTTCAACTTATTAAACTTTTAAATATTTATTCACAAGTTACTTCTACATTAATGTACATCATTAAACAAATAATTAAAGAAACGCACACACGCACACAGGGAGAGAGAAAAGAGAAAGAAAAAATAAAGAGAAAGACAGAGAGAACAAAACAACAACAACAAAAAACATTTATGCACAAATCACTTAGGTAATTACATATTATATTATTTTATTTAGATGAAACGACAGAGACTATTAATACTGTATCACTACTGTAATAGCAGGAGCCTTACTCCATAACATTTTACTGTTTATTATGTGTGTAATATGTTTTTTTTAAAGACTTTATGTAACTTGTTACCGCGTTTATTATTATTTAAATCCGCGAATTACAAAAGCTTGGGTAGCCGCAATAAGTGTACACGATGACTGCACAGCTTCTAGAACGTCAATTAATTACAAGTAATTTAAACCATAATTTGTTTTAAACATCACGTTCTTCAAATATAAATAATCAAAATATTAAATAATAAGACATGAGACAACACCATGCTTTGAGTAGAAATAAACTTAGTTAATTTTCTCAGCAATTTCTCTAAGAAGTATCACAGAAAGTAATTACTTTAGCGGTAGATAAAAGTTTTAAACTTTAATGTGAAGTTTCTAATTGACTTTCATGCAATAAGGAAAAATGTATGTACCTGTATATACATTACTGGAAAGAAAAGGTGTAGGCAGAAATAGTTAGAGCCTCAGGTGAAAATGACTGTTTTATGTTTCTGTTGACCTCCTGCTATCCATTGCTCAGGATATTCCATTTCCAAGTCAGGACAATGCTTAGACGTAGCATATTCAGGTTTTATCATAATACATAAATTTCAGCAAATAGTGATAACGTCAAGGGTATGCCTGTACTATTCAGTAACATTGCTTGGTTGTACTATAAGCACCCTAACTGACATTTCATAAAGGTTAGACACAAGGGCCGTCCGCTATGTGCACTGGTCTTGACCTTTTGCTGATAAGCATCCAACGAATTGATCGTTCCAAAGGTCACTCCTAGATAAAGATATTTTATTGGTATAAAGTCTTTAGAATTTGATATCAAAGAGAAGATAATGGAGAAATATTATACATCAACTTTAATATGACTTAATAGGATTAAATATGACCACTGGTAAATTTACCTATATCTTTAAATAGTTGTACACTATACCGTTCTGGTGTAGTACTTAATAATACCCGTGAACTGACCAACTTGCGTTTTAGAATTAACTGCTTACCATATTATAATATACTAGCTATAAAAATACGATTATCGTAATTAAGAATTTAAAAAAATACAGCGTGTATAAGGCAGCAGTGACTTATTTAAATGAATACCGTTGTTCAAGGTTTTCTCTTTTGAATATTGCAATAACTGTTATTATATTAATTTCATAAACACCCAACATTAAATAACATAATATGGCACCCTCTTTTACATTTGCGCTGATTTATTACTTTCCTAAACAAATAGGTTATATTGACATCTGGTTTATTGGACAAACTCGTAAAATATTGTGCCGAACGAGATTTGATATTGGATCAATCCCCCATAATATAACCATCACTGTTATATGATCTTTTTATATTTATATCTATATTAAAAAGACATATTAAGGTTTAAAGACTAGCCGTTGTCTTATTAAAGATAAAATACTTTCAACTCTAAGCTAAGCTCTTCAAAATATATTGCAATTTAATTTTTAATTTTTAAATTGACCTCACGTACGTTAGTAATTTTTGTTAATCTACACTTATCCATACACGATCAAACGTATAGCACAATATGTAAATTTAATCTGAATAGTAGAGGCGTGTGAGCTTCCGGAGGATTTAGGCTTAATTGCCTTTAGCAGTGGTTCCTCTCACTCGATTACACATTTAGTTGCGTGACGACCATGTTTCATTACTTGCTGTAGTTCAAACGTCAATATTGTTATATTTATACATATATTGTAAATGAAAACTAATCTCACAAACATTTCACTATCTGACTTTATCGTCAAATGTATGAGAGAACAGATTCCTACCATCATTCTCACTAAAGTGACGATGATCTTTGCTGTCTTTTTACTCCAAATTACCGACTATTAACCACGAAATTCACAACAACTCTAGCTTAATATCAGGCGATAATTGAAAATATATATAATAAAACTGTTATACCTCTAGATTTAGCTTTGAGCTTAAAAATGATGTCACATTTTTCAAAAAAATATAGGTTGTTTTAAAACTATTTGTTATGAAAAACCGATTCAAAATACTTTTTCGCATATAAGCTCGATATTCATTGTAAATTCTTTCCCAATATAAATTTTACTCCGAAAAAATATTATTTTTTCAACAAACTATACGCGTCTACGAAATTTTTTTAAATACCTAGTAGTTTAAAGAAATAAATTATTATAAGTACTTTTGCTATCAATAAGATTGCAATTATCATTATTTTTTTGTAAATTTGAGTCAGCCGCTATGCTATCTAAACTTATCTAATTAACATGTTCTAATTATTATAATAAGTTGATAAAATGCACTTTTATTATAACTAATGATCAGACTACATATACCATGTAGCATAGGTGGCATACAGCTCACATATGTGCTGTCATATATTACAATAAATATATACATATAAGTAGTGAAATGAAATTTCCCTAAGATTCCCTTCCCTTTAGAAATTATTTTCAAAAAATAAACTAAACAATAAAAACTAGCATTTCTATTTATTCTATGTTTTAAAAAATATATATATTATTTGAAAACTAATCAATACGCAGTATCTATTTTTAAATGAAGTTTGATGTGAAAGGGTAATTTTTTATATTAATTTATTGTTTTGAATTTTCTTCGGTCTAATTTCACTGATTTACACATAATTTGTTTTATGCTAATTTTATTTGATAGTAATGTAAATAAATCATTGTACGATTGTTGGGTTTTTCGCATCACATCTAAAGTTATGGAATTAATAACGTTCGCCATTTCACAATTAGAAACTTTTTAGAAATATATAGTATAGTAAAATCTGTTTTCAATCTGATTTATTTTAAGATCAACTTTGAATTATTTTATAGGTAAAAAAGAGACCAACCCACAATTAAACACAATACTTCAGTGTACAAGATTTTTTACCAAAACTACATCACAATACACCAACGCTCATACACGACCTGTGTGGAAGGAAGACAAACCCCCTTTATATGTGTCCAGTCAGCCACATTCTTACATCTTTCTTCCTCCCCATCATCTCTTTTCTGTTTGCATTCTAAATTTTTCAAACACGTTTTTTGCGTATTACTAGTAAAATTAAATCTAGCAATAGTTGCACGAACGTAGGATACATATATTAGATATAATATATTGGTTTCATACAATGCAAGACAAGAGCACCTATTATAGATATTGGTATTTTCGATTGGATCGCCCGAGGGGAGCAATGAGCCATGTCTTATCTATATTCTGAGCTACGTTCAACAGGGAAGTTATAAGCTCAGATAGAAATATCGAAAACTTTATTTAAATACGGAGTAGAGACCTCTCGGAATAAGTTTTCGACGACATTTCTGTATTCAATAAAAGTCGATTTATTATGGAGTTGATAACCAATAGACGTGGTTAGAATATTGTTACGATACATTAGTTTCTTTTCTTCAATTCACTTACTATAGCCTACGAATTATTGGGGCGTTTCGAGTAACGGAATTCTCAGAAGTGTAGCTGAAGTAAAATGTTGCCGCTTTCGGAGTCAGGTAAGGAAGATATGTTATTATGATGATAAACTGTATGCACGAAATAAATTTTGAAATGGCAGAAATACATATAGGTATGAGTTTTATGAGTTAATTTTAATTAATGGATTTTGTTTTCGATACTAAAATATACCCAATGCTGCAGATTGTATGGACATTACAAAAGAAAATAAACATACTCCTAGTTAAAAACGTGCGTTGGCACATGTGCAATTTTGAAACTTCCATTTTCGGACTTTTTCCCGGAATTCCGTGGCGTATTTCATATAAAAGATTTATTAAAGCTTATTTCCAATAATTAACTCTATAAGAGCATGGTTTTTTTGTTTCCTTAAAGTTACCAAACCATACTAACACGATGACATTACAATGACCAAGACCAAGGATACGTGACAGGGCAATGTATGCTTCACATCGTTAACGTTTGGGTCTAACTTTGGAAGATAAGTCATCAATCTAAAACTTTATGACATGTTTTTAATGATCGGCTTACTGGCTGGACACGTCAAGTACCTACTTGGTTAACTTACGTCAGATTTTGGAGTGATAGCATTAGTTCGTACCAAATTGTAATAGTACCCACCATCTACAATAAGAGCGTTCAACTGTTGCTACAAAACAAATTCAGACAAGACGTCTCCACTACGCCTGCCTAAGTGTTCTTAAAATGAAGTCTTTGGCATAATTCAATATGCAAGCAATATACAAAGCAAGCAACTACATATTTATACTGTTTAATTTGAAAATTTGCAGTATTATGCAGTTTAATAACCAGGTGCATAATTATTAACTTTGACAATAGCAAATAATTAGAAACCCCCCAAAAAAAGAAGAAATAAAAAGTCAGATCGATGTATAAAACTAAAACCGAAAGTTTTATAAAATTTAGATTCTTCGTTAATTATTATTACCTCACGTCTCTAATTCAGTAGACCTATAACTGTCAAATAGTTAATAAAACAAACAAAAGACGTGTACAGTACAATAAACAGAGTGGTCATTTACAGGGCTATGCCATCAAACTAACGAACTACTCATTATTATCTGAAACGCCTTTCAACCGCTTTCCATTGTTCTGGCGACTCCACGTTGCAGGCAGAAAGAACGATAACGTCTCTCCCCTCACCCTTCCACTCTAGCCTCCTTCCTGGAGATCACAATTCATTTACCTTAATAATTTAATAAAACTTTTAACCGTTTTAATTAATCTATACTACGCTTAATTTAAATCTATTGACACCATAGGTCCTGTTATCAAGGTGAATCTACCAATGGAAGTTTATCTGATGTCCTTAATCGTGGGATCTCTAAGCTGTTAAGATCAAGCGGTGTACACTGTACATATCGAAGTACTATATTTATAAAATATTCGTAATAATTACGGACTTTTCTTTGGAAAGGAAATAATCTTGAATATATTTAATTACATAATAATAAATATAATATATAATAGATACCATTATACATAAAAATATAGCTTAGGTATAGATATTGCAGTAAAACCACTTAATTATTTTCAAGTTATATCTCACGCCAGACATGATCGTTAAAATTTATGAACGTGCTTCATTACGCCGTAACTTTCTCTGATATCTTTCATAATAGTAATACTAAAAACGCTTGTAGAGAATTTCTGGTAGATTTTAGCAAATATTATTTACATTTTTTAATTTCGTACGTAGGTAGTAATTGTTAATTCACCAAAACGTTGTTTATGTGGTCTATATAGCACTGAATATTATCGTTGTGACTTAGGTTATCTTTAACCTACGTAAAATTTTGACGCCAAGCG
The DNA here is from genome assembly GCA_028551675.1 of Tineola bisselliella. Lineage (NCBI taxonomy): Eukaryota > Metazoa > Arthropoda > Insecta > Lepidoptera > Tineidae > Tineola > Tineola bisselliella. The sequence continues at coordinate 9,406 of JAPWLS010000922.1, forward strand.
GAACTTGATATTACTACTGAGATCAACAACTCTACACCTTCTTCAATTGTTTTTTATTTAAATTTACAACACATTATTTTATTGTTCTTAGTACCTATTTTTTATGTGAATTAAAGTTAATAAAACCCTCATAAATAAGCAAGTAAATATCTGTTACAGTAAATAGATTCTTTCAGAGAGAAACCCTGAATTGCGGTATAACGAGACGAGAAGTTATTTCGTGGAAATACACTTTTAGAATTTACTTCTTCACTTGTGGTCTTTCTAAATCGAGTTAAATATTTACAGTTGAAATTTGTTAGGAGCCATGGAAGGAAGTTTGTTGCTTTTATGTATTCTATTGTATGAGAGTAGACAAGAATTTAAAAAAAGTACATCGTTTTTTTTTTGTTTTTAAATAGTATAAATTGATTGATAAGTTAAATTCAAGTGATATACAACCAAATGCTCGAACGCTATTCAAATTTTAAGTTTATTTTGTTTCTTTCACTTGCCATTTGAATGAAAGAGACGTAGCATAATTAAACAGCCTCACAATTCGAGCATTCGGTCGTAAAACTTTTGTTGTACAATCCAACATACGGCCACATTTAGCTGGCTGTCAAATTAGAGTGCGGTCCATGGGTGAAAGCCTCAGAGAAATGAATGCATTCGTCTCCACTATACTTTCTTAATGGATGAAGCAAAATCAAAAATATTAGTTAGTAGAATAACGATGTATTGTTAGATATACTTTTTGATATATATTAAAAAGTAAAATAATTCCTGTTGTAAATATCGCATTGTCATAAGAAGTCCATGTTGTTGAATAAATGAATCCCGCGCAAAGCTCCTGTCTATGAGCAATCCTTAAGCTCCGTACTTCTTAAGTTGTAATTTAAATATTTGATTAAAGATTAAAATGCTTAAGAGAACAAAACGTCGCAATATTTACTGCTTCGAATAGCTAATTATCTTAAAATTTATTACCAATTAATTAACGCTTGTCGTATAAATTGTATTAAGGTGAATTTTAATGATATAATAGTTCAGTACACAAAAATGTTTAAATGTTTGTTATTTAATCTACTAAAGTGTGCAACCGATGCCAGGTTTATGTGACGAAAATCTGACGCGTTATTTTGCATCGAAAATATTCTAGATGCGGGCGTTAGTGCTCGTTATCTGAATTCCATTAAATTTCTATTTCACGTCAAATAAGTCTGGGCTTGGATAGAGTTTGTTACAACAAGAGTCTTGGATGACAGTATATATATAAAAATTTGGATCTTCAGTAAGTATACACTGATACACTCTTAAGAATGTGGAAATTATTAAAGAGCTTATAATCCTTGGACTTAAGTTGTTCGTGACAACGGTTTCAAAAAGTGAGAAATGAGCCAGGATAATGAGAACTATTTTAAATGATATTTTGATTATTATTCGTATTTTTATCGATTTCGATTAATTTATTCTCTCTTTTTTAGTCAAATAAAGAAAATAAATGATATATATGTACTAAAAATGACCAATGGATGCAAAAACTTTGACAAATATTTGTTGGTATTTTTCCTATCTATCCTGTTTATTAAAAATTCATCCCACGTCTTTATCTCGCAGACCCGACCTAAACTTTGTAAATTGTTAAAGTCGAAAGGAGCTAAAGATTTCTTTTGCAATTTTTACAAACTTAAACAAAAATTGTCGGATAATTTATGCAGCAATAATCTACCTATAGCCTAGCATTCATTATATGTATATATATTTTTTAATTTCATTGGGCAAATGTATTATTTTTTGTGTTAATATTTAATTTTAAAAAAAACAATGAAATAATAAATCTTACATATTATTAGATCCAATTCCCCTTGAAACAACAAATTTTCTTGACAGGTTAAACAATGTTATTTGTTTTGTATGAAGTGGCAGAAATCAGCTAGAGTAACACGGGTTGCTGTCATTATTAGATTAGTTGCGTTTCGACGTAAAACCGAATTACCTGAGTCTAGTAACTTAGGGCCGGTAATTCAATTCTTCCTTAATTGTAAGACGTCTTGGTTTACATTATTTTATTTCATATAGCTTCCTGTAAAATAACCTTAGTTTAATTATCAGACTTAAATCAGAATTGAATTACCAACCCTTTATATGAATCCTTTTAAAAGAAGTGTTTCATGGTATTCCACTTTTAAAATTATTTATGCATTTCTTTTAAAACTAATTCTACAAAGGCTATAGAATTAATTATATTTTCATTTATTTTATATTTATTTATATGCTGCCTTTTTAATTTTACCAAATTGTTGCAACTCTAATAAAAGTATCGTCAACCGTTAGAATTTAAATATAACATCATTACGATTATTATTTATTAGTTAGGTATGTACTCGTATGTTGAGGAAACATAAAGTTGTGATACATTTGCGGCGCAGCGAAGTTGACGATTTTATCTGTCTTATCTTGGAGTTAATCGAGTAGTCGTGTTGTGGCTTCCGCTGCCATTGACGTTGCTTCCATAAGCAACTATCACTTAGGGACGTTAAGATAGAGGGACCACAAATATTTATGTTTTGTAATACTTTTTCGTAATATATTTATTTTGGTTTGATTAAAAATCTTGCTAATTAACGAATTAATAATAATCAAAACAAACACGGAGATCAATATCAATATTTTTAATTAATAGATATTTTAATTTGAACATGTAATAATCAAATTGAGTTAGTCCCGTTATCTTCACGTACTAGTATAATGACGTCTTGTCGACAGTTTCAGACCTAAGTTAGTACGATACGAGATATAAAGGGGTATAAAATATAGTTTATAATATCTATGTTTAGAACTAGACGGGTTCTATGGAACAGTATTTAGTGAACAAATCCTAGAAGAATTCCCGGGTTCGATTCTAAGTCACAACCAACATTTATTCCTAATGTTTATAATATATAATACGTATAATGTAATAAACAAATAAATGAAGTATTTGTTTCGAGTTAAGTATATGTTTATGTTTTCCTAGTTGGGGCCAGGGTATTAAATATGTATCAAAAGTATATTAGAGGCGTTCAATAAAAAAAAAAGTAAAATATTAAATAATGTTAATTAATATTTAATCTACTATACCTTTCATAGAGTGCAGTTAAATTGGCTCGTTAATATAAGATTTGATCTCCTACCATGTATTTATATAACAAAATAAACACCTACAATATGAACAAAAAATTACGAGTTGTAAAAATGAAGCATATTAAATTTATATTTGAAAACAAACTTAGATGACAATCTTTAAAAGAATGTTACACTCATGACGTGTCCTGGAATTACCTGACACATAAGTAACAACTTAAAAATAAAGATCATGATGATTCTTTGATGATTATTGTTAAGCATCTTGCATAATACAATTCAAGCATTTTTGTGTAATAAAAACTCAAAACGTTTGGATATATGGATATAATCACATAAGATGTTTATCTCAAATACTTTTTGATATTATTCTCAAGATGTTTCACGCTGAATAATAACACCCACTTCCCACGCCATATCGTTTTATAGTGCTGCGCCTAATGTTAAAATGCAGCAGTTTCAAGCTATTATAATACTATAATTAGTTGTTTCAGGCGTTACTTTGCGGAAATCCATATTAAATGAAATTAGTTAAAATTATTTTGCTTATAATTCCCGCTACAACATTCAGTAATTTGTCTCGACGCCTTTCGCCACTTCACGTGGCATCATCAGGATACGTGAAGTGGCGAAACGCGTCGAGACAAATTACTGAATGTTGTAGCGGGAATTATAAGCAAAATAATTTTAACTAATTTCATTTATTATAATACTACTGCTACTACAGTAGTATTTACTACGCTAATAACAATCTTCAGTTTGAATGTCACGCATCACCTAATAAAGGCTACACTTATTCAATCACGTCATGTGAATATTATCTAATACAGCAAAGTATGTTGCTCGAATAAATAACATAGTTCATTAATCTAAACAAATAGACGAATCTAGACTAAATTATTATGATACTAATTAATAAACATAGTTTACATTTCACTGTATGATTTTAGTATTTATTAATATTTGATTATAAATAAACTTATAAACACCAAATCGAATAGAAATAAGTAACCATAAAAAAATTTAGCGTGTGTCGCATTTTTTCAGTCAAATCATAATTTACAATTTTTCGTCACAATCTTTAATTGTCAGCTGTGACTTCCTCTTACTATTAATTAAAAAAGTTTAGTTTAATAAAGATTGGTTGAGTTATGTATTGTATTCTCGTAGTTATCAAAGTGGAACAGTTCATTCTAGCCGTCCAGGTATTAATTTATTCAATAAAATAAATACATATACTTACTTATCACACGTAGCGGTGATATTGTAAATATCTGACGTGTGAAAGCACCTTTTGTAAACTTTTACAGCGTTAATGTATATCGATCGAAAGAGTTTCACTTTATAGAAAGTTAATTGAAAATCGACAACACGTCATGTGTGCTCATTTCTAACTTTATGTTTGTCGTAGCGATTTATTATGCTGAAGAACGGGGGACCTCATCTGTCAATGTCAGCTTCAGAAAATACCTAATAATAAATTTAGTATTAAATTCCTACAAAAAAAGGATGCTTATTGTTGTCAATATTTTATTTTCATATTTATCATTAATGGAAATAAAAATTATAAGTTGGTATATACATAATTCTCGTGTTTGAATCTCACAAAAAAATCGGTCAGCACTAATTGATTATGTACTAACATACATTGTGGAAATTGAAGGGACTGAAAAACTCATTTACCTTATTACTGAAAAACCGCTTTAGAAATACCGCTGACGCTTTTAATTAGTCGCTAACCAAACAACATTGAAATCAACTTGGCACTTGAAAGTTATACTAGACCACGATCATACAAATAATAAAATCTACATGCTTTAATATCTCTTATCAGAGCCTCGAGTGTTTGTGTAAAAATTCAAAAAGTAAAAAAACAATAGCGTAAAATTTGTATATACAACCCTATCCGCGTTTATTTTTGTATGGATTATTCAGAACTAATTTAGATTAAACCTATAAAAGTATATTGGATGTATTAAACGGTGTCAAAATGTCATTTCGGTCTGGAGTTTCTCTATGAATTATTTGATTTGAATTTAAGTTCAATTGGGCCACAGACTCCGACTAGAAACTTTGTTTTAGTAATAACATTTGTTTCTCTACACTTGCGGTTAGAATACTGAAATTTATCAGTGATGCAGACGATTTATGTTTCAATCTTGGATGAACAATTACATATAGTACTTTTGTAGTGTACATAATATGTAATTATACTATATTAAAGTAATGTAATAAGAACCATAATTTAAGTCATTCACGTTTGTATTGATGCCGCGCAGTATCCAAAACACACCTTTTCGTAGTATTAAATTGTATCTAGGCGAAATTAACCATTTTAATTGTTACACGAAAGAGCTTGCATGACTTATATTCACACAGCAATAAATAAGTTAGTAAATGATAGAATTTGCAAGCTAAAAAACTAATTATATGTGTAGAACAATTTACAAAACAAATTTGTTTATATTTCCTTATAATAACTAACCTTAACAATGTTATTATGGAGACGTCAATCAGGTTGTTCAAAACAGAAACAAATTTAATGTAACAGATTTTCGCGCCACATAGAATTAGTACACACAGTTTCAGTGTAAATTAGAAGCAACAGCCGACGCTAACAGTTCGAAAACCACATTAACCGCTCTACAGAATAGTCACATGTGTGACAGAGAACAGAAGCACGTTTTGAAAGCATTATTATGAAAATAATTAATTTTTAAAACTAATGCTACTATTTAATTCCTTTTTAATTAATTAATAAAACTTATTAGACTGATAATGGTTATCAATCCATAGAGTGGTATAATCTTGTATTAGCATTATTTGTCGCAATTAATCACAAATTATTTTATCAAACAGATTGTAACCTTACTTAGGTTTATAGGTATTATATGGTATAAATAAGGATATAAGACACGCTAATTGAAAAATGGCGCAATAAAAAATATGAACCTATTCTAAGAATCGAGGAGAAATGAGGTAAAACATGACATTAATAGATAAAAGTCCATCAATATTGTAATGGTGGTAATAAAGCTGTGTTTTTCATATCGTCTGCATACATACAAAAACGATTTCAATTGCAAATGTAAACGCGTCCAATTTGAATATTTTCTGTTTGTACGTAAGCATAATAAATAGCAAGTCGATTGAATCGCGTGAGTTCGGTACGACCATGCCAAGGTCAATCGTTAAGGCGACTGGTTATTATAATCGATTTATATATTTTTTAAATTACCCGTTTATTATAGAAAATGTTTGAACCTATAAAATATTACAAAAGTCAGTATAATAATAAAAAAGAAATTATGTAGGTAATATATAAAGTATTAATATATAATATTTCATTTATTGATATAGATTTCCTTAAAAAAACAATCATAAACCCTAACCAGAAATTCATCGAATAACAAATAATTCTTTATCTTGAATTTGCAATAGAAGATAAGAGTTGCGAAATGGCATTTCGTTATTAACTAGCAAACGGCACACGACGGCATACGAGGATAATATGAATTTAACAAAATTATTATAACTTGTCATTCAGAGAAAATTGCCGCCATTCCTTAACGACATACACAACAATTTTCAACGATTCCATTCAAACAAACAGATTCCATCGTCATAATTTTGCCATCTAGGTCTGTTGCCTCTGAGGCATCGCAACAACACACAACTATTTTACACAAAATCAAAACTTTTTATTGCAAGACATATGTACAATGTACATTGTACATACCTTTATAAAATATCCTATATTTTATGATAAATATATAACAATTTAGTATATTTCGCATAAACAAAAATTATACATTAAATAAATAAATTATTATTTTCTACCGGGAATCGAGTTCAGGACCATATGCGTGTTAACCACTAAATGTCAAACGTGCCTACTGCCAGATATGTCCCCATAGTTGAGCTGTTAAATAAGTATGGTGAGTATAAGTAAAGTTAAGGGCACTTATTTTAGAATTTAGTAAAAAAAATCTTGCCATAATATAATATTATATAAAACTGCTATAATACTTAATGTTCAGTCGTACATTCTGATTTATTACATTAATGTTATTTTAAACGATGTTTTTGTATTTGCATGTAAAAATTGTCGACAGATTGATGTAGGTGAGAATGGAGCGGTAGAAAAGTACAACAGTCAAGTAATTCAATTGAATTGTTGAATGAAAACTGACACATTTCAGACATCCTCATAAAAGAGAGAAGGAATTTCGTTTTGCAAAAGTCGTAACCGCTGAACCTTCTTTTTCAGTAGACATTTCGTGGAATGGTTGCCTTTATGTGATGCGTATAGATTTAATAGCTATATTACGAATACACGATTTTCTCTTGTTTTTTTTTCTTATTACACAAGATGTTGTTTACCACCTACACTTAAATGCTTTAACTAAACGTACAACTATTGCGATACAAATCAAATTGTTTTATTATAAATTGATTTATGTTCTAGTTAATTACTGTCAACAATACAATATCTCATCACCAGAATACAGAAACCATCTGACCCTTGGCATTCTCGTATAAATTGTGTATTAAAGAAGGCTCGCAAGTACCTATTGGCAATCTCCTCCATAATTATAGGGGGGATATGGTTTCCTTAAGTGAGTCGGTTCAATCAACAGGTTTGAGCCAGAATTGCTTCACGTGTTAAGTTCGCGGCTTAACATTTTAAGGAAATACGAATTTAGTGAAGAATTAGAACAATATTGGGATTTTATTTTATAATTAATCGGCAGGGAGATATTATCAATGATACATTATCATGAAAATGTTAACTGACAAGAAATTTAAGCCCAATTACTAAAAGAAAATAAAAAAATAAAGTAAAATAAAAAAATATTTTTTGCAAACATCGCTGACGTAACAAGATTCTAATTTTAATTATTTTAGCAAACGCTTTTTTAAAACTTTTAGCACTAATATTAACACCGGGAATGTTTGTGCTCGAATTTCAAATATTTTCATAGCAAACAAATATTTAGATACCGATGATTGACATATTCGAAATTTAAATATGTTTTATTTTGCGTTCAATTTCACAAGTAACAAAAAATAAATTGAGAAAAAGATTAAGCCATCGTGACAAATTTGACACTATTTTTAATGCTTTAAAAGTATAAAGGCAATTATGTTTCTCAATCATTTCCCCCAAGCCCTATTGAATCGCAACTGGCTTAACTACAAATTCAACAGAACAATTCCAATCTCGACTCAATTACGATTTCAATAAGGGTGCGGTAGAAAAAGTACTTCGATAAATCAAACAAATTGCCTGCGTGGCGTTTAACTGAAGCGAGTCGGCTTAGAAATAAGGGAAATGAATCGAAATAATCAATTTAATTCTTAAACAATTGTGTTAGAAAAAATACTGTTTAATTTTCAGTTGAGAAGCGTATACAAATATCTAAATATTGTTCGTGTTATTTTAGCTGTTTGAGAATAAAGTAATATTTAAAAAAACACATTTTTTTTTATGTATTTACAATTTTAATGCATGCGTTACGTATTAATAAATGTAATAATAACAAGAAATATGCTGATATAAATATATTTAATATATAGATATTTATATACTTTAATTTGTTTTTAATACTAACTAACTTTCTTAATAACAATTTAACAGTTGGAAGCAGGAAATTCTTACCTTTCTATTGTGCTACCTTCTGATCCCCAAAGGAGGAGCTGCCGTTGTATATTACGTTCAACATTGAGTTAGTGGCCACAGTTGTACCTCTATATAATGCCCTATAAATTCGCTTTAGATAATATATCCTATACAATGTACAATAATTTTTAGCCGAATAATACAATATCTAAAGTTTTTTTAATATAAAATAGTGGTCGCGTGTGAACGGAAATATCCATGAGGTCGTTTGCTGCCAATGATAAAGTTCTAAATTTAAAAAAATTGGCATAAGTGTTAGATTAATTGAACGGTTTTGGTTTATTCTTGTCACAGTACATTGTTTATTGTATTAAAATTATTATATAAGTATATGTAAAATAACAAATAAAACGTACTCGTATAGTATGTAAGATTTTACTGAAATAAAAAGATTCTTCCAAGACGAAATTCCATTTCCCCTGGAAATCTTTCAAGACACCGAATACAAAATTCTGTTTCCTCGAATTACATCAGTATTCATGCTGCGGTAGACTACATCGGCATCATAAAATAAAATTCCATAAGTGGATACAGCAACTTCTTGTGAACACTCAATCCGTAGCGAAATCGCTCCCAGCCATGCACTTACTGCTGACATTGCATTTGCCACAGCTGACATTCTATGCATACAAATACAATATAGGATATAAAATTTACATTCGAGGTATTTCGCAAAACTTTATGTCAAATCTAAAATAGAAATTAACATTTCCTTCGATCCATAGAATTCATAAATTAATCGTAAAATCAAACGTACAAAACAAAGCATCAAGTTTCGTTTATCTTTCAATAATTATTATTGAATTTCAAAGATACTAAAGTTACTTACTAGGAAGATTTGGCGAGATTATTGAGACAGATCCTGTCCGTCTTCAATTATTATCGAAAACTTGTGTTTTTTAGATTATAATAAATAGTAATATGAATTGAGTGTTATTGGTTGTGAATGCTTTTATTTTCTTTCCTTTCCTTAAACTCTTCGTGAAAGAAACTTTTTTAAATGAAAATATTATTCAAGATTAAGCTGCATAAGCAATGAATCCTTTATCTTTAATAACTAAAAAAATAATTTTAAAACAAAATGTTCACTTAAAAATTCAAAATTGGAATACATTTAAGAGAGGAAACTAAACTGAAGAATATAAAAAGCGGACGTCGTACCACGTATAGTATTGTAAGGAAAAAGATTGCATTCTGTTCATCTTTAGTGAGACACCGCACAAGGTTGCAGGGGGCCAAAGCCTGCAGCGTATGAATACAGAAACAGCCCCTTCATTCACTCGCCGAAGAAGAGGCCTCGTTACGCTCTTGCCGTGGAATGGAAACTTTTGCTAAGAAAAGCTTGCTTTATATAATGGTACTTCAGACGGTAAAGCGTAGACAACAATTATATGCTGTTATAATGTTTTCTTAAGTCCCCCTTTGGGGCTGCTCAGTTTGATATCATTTTAATATGATATGATTTATAAAATATATTTTAGAATCTTTTTACTTCAATTGATACTTATATTTTATTACTGTGATTTCCAGTGATTTAAAATTATACTAAGTTATGGTGGTGATCTTAATATTTTATAAACTAAATCGATCCTCGAATTCACCTCTACGGCAACTCGTAATGAGATTCCGGTGCTAGATCGGAGAGCCCATTAGGCTGGCTTAATTGGAGCTCTAAGGGTAATAGCCACGAGGGAACGTCAAGCCTTCGAAGCTATTGCAGCAAAAAAATAATCGTTCACTCGAGTTTCCATATAATAGATTCCATATTATTTAATTGCCTGGCCTCATTTCATAACGATATAAGAGGAATGTGTTTACAAACAAGGTGTCTTACATTCTACTAATTGTTTTTTGTTTATTCTATTACTACAAGCTCAAAACTATGTCCGTACTGAGGCAAGTATTTATTATGTAAAGAAAACAACGTATTTATCTACGCGCCTAGATTTTATTGGTTGCTCAAACTTCAAATACGTCTCGAATTAGTTATGAAAAGGTCATTTAGTTAGAACCTCCGTAATTAGTGAAATAAAAAAATGTCCAATAAACATCTGTGACTAACGTTGGTGTGCTAAACATTTTTAGTAATTGCCTTCGTTACGAAATATAATTTATCTCGAAAGAGCTTAGCATGTCGGTTTCTGTAGAATAAAATGGACCCTAATTTGAGGGAACGGAGTTAGCATTCAGGGCGCGTGCCTCATTTACTTAACACCCCTCCACGGGTTGCCATAACACACTCTATTTGTCATTTAATATTACAAAAATACAAAATGTTTATTTATATTCGTATATATTTATATATTATTAGATTTTTATTGATTTAAATTAGTTTAATTCATTAGCAAGTTTGTAATTGAGTAAGCTCCTGCAGTTTTTCTATATGTACATATAATTTGCTATGCCCATTGAAAAGTAAGAAAATTACATCTTTTTAACATAGTATGGGATGCAATGAATAATAGAATAGTATAATATAAAACAAGATATATTAAACATAAACTCATCTTAACGGTTTTCTGCTTGTTCTAAAACTAATAATTTGTTTAACAATACTTTTGAAAGAAACCATAAATATGTTCAACTAAAAAGCGAACTGAAGACAGTATATTCAGCAAAGTTACTTCCTTTTCGTAACTTATTTCATGAACAAACAAAACTTTCGTCTTCCCCGAATTGAGTTTAGACTTCGACTTCTACTCTGTCATTTTTTATGTACCTATATTATTTTTATTATTAGTATTTTAAAAGAATTTGTTATACTTTCAGTATGTAAATACGCTTCTGTTAGATTGGAGATGACGCGACGTTTGGAGTCTGCAATTACGAGCTAGTACATTTAGCTGACTTAGTCACGTTTCGAAATTATCTAAAAAATAACCGGAGCTATGTAAACCTGGAGAGAACGCACCCGCTTCTGTCGTTCGCGTGCTAACAGTGGCAGACAAAATGCGGTTACATATTGATCTACTACAAAACAATATGGCATCAAGAAATCATTTAATAAAAATTACAGCTAAATAAAGATTTACTAAAGTTGCTATTTCAAAGGTTTACAACTAAAATACATGCACGAAAATTGCTCAGACAATTTGATAATTGCCGAAAGTGTTTGTACGTTGTTCCAATTGTTTACATTCTAGGCAGAGGAGAGCTTTGTCATGGAAATGTAGATCAAACATTGTGCATGTTACCTTTATTAGAACACTGAAACCTGATTTATAACTTAATAATAGGCTTGCGAGGTGTATGCGGTTTAGTGTTTGCTAAATCGAGTTACTTGCTTCCTTTAAAGAAGTCAAATTTAAAATAAACGCGGAGTTCGCTTTATGATACATGGTTTAAGCCGTTCGTACATACAGTAATATTATATAACACTGAAAAGTGGCAAACTAGGTACTTTAAAATGAAGATAAAAATCGCCGTGCAAATATACTCTTACAAATGAGTTGAACTTGAAACAAATAACCTCTTAGATAATATCTTAATCTCTTAGACCTGTAAAGTTAAAAAGTATGTAATATAAACAGAATTAAAAGCAAACTAATTACCTTTTACAACTTATCAATATATACAGATATCTTTATAAATAAGTAAAAGACAAAAAACAATTCACAAATGTTATCCCGAACGAAACGCGACTTAATAAAACTTGCAAAATCACCTAAAAATTCTTGGGAAAGGTTTTCGTGTTTCTCTCCGCTTGCAACTGTTTTATAATTTAACTGAACCGAAAATACGGATATGCTGTCGGTAGGACAATCTTTATTTCACGTGTTAAATATTTAGCATAGAACAAACAACGTACCTAACTAGGTATATGGAAATGAAAAGTTTTTATTGTAAGGATTAATGTGACGATTCTAAAAAATATCATATTTCTAACTGGCACACTAGTAAAACGTGATAAGAGAAAACTTCCTTCCAAAGGACGTATCTAAACTTTATGCATTATTTCCCTCTTGGGAAGTTTGTCAGACAAAACATTCCTAACCATACCAAATCTACATAATAATATAATACCTACCTATGTTCCTTCAGTAGTTCCTTCTTTTTTTTATTTTCAATCTGTAAATAAACGCTCAAAAAATCGCGAATTCATCACATAAAATAGTCAAACCGAGTTCCAGTCAAGTCAAAAATAGCTTCAGGTATAAATAATAAGTAAATATAAAGTTTAAATAGGACGAAACGAATTTTGTTTACACCGGCATCCTGTATCGTTAAGTGAATACAGATGTTCTAAAAAAATGTCACCACTATGCCGGCTTGGTGAGAGGAATATGCTTCTCTCGTTTCAACAATTTTTGTAGATAACAAAAGACAATTATTTCACTAGAAAAACTTCCTTTCAAAAATAAACAATAAGATTTAAAATGCTCAACAGACGTAATAAAATATCAATTTATTTTGAAAAAGTTAATAGAAGTCAAATTCATCTATGTCGGATAAAAAAGTGCAATTTATTCCGTTTAAAGCAAAACGTTTGAATTAAAATGAAAGAGCGAGGCTGAATTGCAATTCACGAGTGTCTCTTCATTTATAAATGCATTTTCATATTTATATTGTTCCCATTGTCGTAAATTTCCGCCATTTTGCTAACTTTAAAATGATGACATATACCGCAATTGAATAAAACCATTATAATAAATGACTTAATAGTGTAACCACTCGTTATTTTTGGATATAAATGACAACAATTTTGCATAATATTTAATGCTTTAGGTATGCCTTTCAATACATATATATAACTCTATATTTAATTTACTTGCTTATATTATTACTGGGGTTTAAGCACCTTTGTTGTAGTGTAAGTAACCACCGCTATACCGGCTATGGCTCTTGCCGCTATACGCGGTTTCACGAATTAATCACAAAAGAAAGTTACGTATAAAGAATATTTGTATACTATATTTACTGACTCCATGGACAGTGGCCTCAAATAGAGCTAGTAAAGTCAATGAAAGACCAATATGGTGAACAATTTGGGCAATTGGAACACCCACTAACATTCAATTCAGCGTTTGACTCCCCTTTGTGGATTATGTAGATCGAACGATCCAACGCCACGTTTATAAACCTAGTACCTACTGAGTTTAAACTTTGTTTTAAAGATTTTATATATGTTGTAGAGTGCACTCATTTTTATAACACCATCTATACCAGCCATTCTCAAAGTGTGTTTCGCGTAACCCTAGGGCTAAAATACTGCAAAAAATACCTACCAAAGGGAGATTATAAGGTTACATCTAAATATTCCAACTAAATATTACGTAATATTACATTGCAATATGATTATTCATAAATACATATAAATCAGTTTTTTATAATTATATTAATAAAGGCTTTTTCCTTCGCCAAAAAAGTTTGAGAACCGCTGATCTATACTAATACTGCATGCAACAAAGTTATATTGATATTGCAATAATATCTAATATAAAATAAATCTACGAAAAGGTACGAAAATTTAATTACTTTAAAGGCAATTAAGGGATTCTAATAAAGAAACAGGCTCTCAGATGTCTGAAGTGAGGTTTACACGGCGAGGTTTGTTTAATAAATCACTGTTTTAATTCGGTTTGCGGCTGTAATTAGTGACTTTAGGCACACAGATATTGGAAAAGTGTTCGTACTACATTTATGATATTACATATTTATTTAATAATACTAATTTCGTTATTAATTGTTATTTTAAAAAGTGAAAAGAGAAGGATGATAAATAAATTAGCATAGATCCTAACCACCACTTTTAAGCGACCATTTGTAAAATAAATACGTTGAATTCTATTAAATAAATATTAAACCAAACTATTAACAATGCTCAAACTATTTCCTATAACAAAAAAAAATCTATTACGAAGATTCCATTATCTATTCATATGAAAATGTATAGACTGAATCGTTCTGTCAATATGTGACGGAGCTGTGTTGAATACCAAACCAATAGAATGATCTCGAGACATGCATTGACAGATGCGATCACAATATAGAAGATTAAAAAAGTAGGATGTTTGCGCTATTATATATTATAATAGATATAATATTATATATAATTTAGAAACATTGAAAACTGCCATATCCTTTTTTAAAATTAGTTCGGCGTGCAACTGTAGTCCGCCTGATATACCCAGCTGCCTACTTATTGGTATATAGGTACAGTAATACACCGCTTTACGCGACCCCGTTATGCGCGGTTTCACTATAACGCGAAATTCAAATTTATTATTAAATTACGCGAAAGAATGCGTATAAACATAATGTAGTCATCAACTTCTCTATGGTCGCGGGAATTTCAGTTAACGTGATTTTTTCCGGAATGTATCCCTCGCGTAAAGCGGGGCATTACTGTATATCTATATATCTTCCTTCAAAATGAATTCGGAAATATTTATGTTATATTAAATATTTATATCACGAACCTTTTAATTCATTCAATCGAGAACAAATTTTGGGTAGAATTGGATATATTTTTGTTCATTTAAATACTTGATTAAAGATATATAGTATATTATGAATGCACGTGGTCGAGTTGTAAAGGTGGACCCATTTTCCCCTTTCAAGTATTCATACAATAGTCTAGGGACCCACTTCAGGTCCGATGAATAACACCTGAATTACCTTCAATGGACTAACTTCTGCTCTCAGTTCCGTCATTATACTGCACTTGAATACATTAAAACCCATTCATAAGCGCTGCTACATATTTTACGAGTAACTCTAGAATTGTTACTTAACTTCTCTAAAGTTGAAACAGTTATTAGGAGCCTTTTTGTGTCTGACATGTGAGGTTTCCAACTAGTTCATTTCCTTCGTTATTTTATTTGGAGTAGTTTTTATGCTATTATAACAAAATAAAATATATAAAGAAAGTTATTATTATTATTAATTTTAAAACATATAAAAACGGCATAGCGCGGCTTTACCACGTAAGTTAGCTATCATATATTTTAGTATAAATTGTTTAGTGAGCGATGTTGCCAATAACATTGCTATGGAGTACGAAATTAAGTACATGGAGTTAAAAATCGCTTGTTATCATTATAAAGGTTATGCCCTAAAAAGGAAAAATGAAAACAAAAAATCTGACTGTTTGTTTATCATATACATCATTCACGTTCTATTTTATCAGGAACTAAGCAGCTCAATATTGTAAATATTATCCTGTGCTCTAGATAATCCATTAGTATTAAATATGCCTCAAGAAATACCGAGAACCTACGGGTCTATCTAGCACATACCATTGTCTCCTGGATTGTATGGAATGTTATGGCATGCCTTTGAATATTATTCTGTATTTTAAACAGAAATAACTTTAACTTGGATTTTTTAAACAATAATTTGTAATAAAATTGTAATTCTGAAGAAACTTCGAGTATTAATATACAATGTGATTTTTAGTATCTATTAGTAAGTAAGTCAATAGAAATACTTTATTATTTAATATAGATGTACTTTATAAATACAAATGTAGTAAATTGAAGGTATAAAATGAAACAAATAAAACTAAATTGACTTTGCATAACCATAAAACCGGTAAAGAGTATCATCTCGCCGTGGACATTGGTTTCCGTGGAACGTGTTTCTATTAAGCCATACATTGTTGTTGAATTCTGCAACTTTACACCCGGGTTTATACTTGAACACTTATTTCAAATGGTAATTTGTGAACAGAATACTTGAACAACACTCAAGCCCACTTGCGTAAGCCTTTCAAGTATAGGTTTTAGTGTAAATAATCCTTAATCCTTTACACTTCAACGAAGCGTATTTTATATTGTGGAATACAGTATAATGCGGATTTATGTACTATTGAAGATTACTTGAAATTCATAGTAAACTGTTTATGTATACCTTTTTTAAATATCTGTATTTCTATATAATTACAACATGTTACATTACTGATGGCAATTGAATCCGTAAAAGTTATCTCGACACTTCACTCGAATGACATCGTAATGTTACATAAATTGAGTATGTTCAAATAAATGGACCAATTCACTTGAAATGCTGTCCTCTTATAATGCCCATAATAATGCCTATGCCTTTATGAAACGTAATAAATTCAAATTTAGTTAAACACATTAAAGGGCATTTGCAATTTATATTTAAATAACAAAAGGTATTTAAAACTTTGTTCCGCCTTATAAGCAATAAATAAACAGATTTTGGATTTGATTAAGTTCAATTTTTTATTAGGAAAAAGAAATAAAAAAATCAAGTATTTTAATGATTCTTTATTATTCATGTATTTTGTGACATAGGTAGCACTCTTTAGTTAACCACCTTGGGATACACGACATTTTTTGTTTTATTATCAGGTGCAAAAACAAACAACGCAGATGGTCTTCCGACCCGTGAACATGCCACATATAATTGACCATGGGAAACACATGGATTTTCCAGATTCAGACCACAAACTTTCAAAGATTGGCCTTGTGATTTGTATTTGTTTAGTTGTCATTTCCGTTTTGTTATTCCATCTCAGATACGTTTTTGGTATATCACGTTTTATAATGTCTTTTGTTGCATTATGAATAAAATATATATGCAGTTTTAACATGAAAAGCTGTTTATTTTCAATCACAATGACATAATTGGCAATAGTATTTTAAGCCTAGAATATTAATTATGTAACATTACTCCTCCTGAAAGCTCAATATCCGAAACGCGCAGGAGGTTTACGTCGTTGTGTGGAACGACGTGGTGCCTCGTTTAATGCTGCAGACGTTGAGGGTTGAGGCTCCCGCTGTTCAAGATTCTACTGTTGAGCGTTAGGAGACCCAGCTGATTTGTCTCCGTGTCCATCTGATAAACTTTGTTGTGTGATTTGAGTTGATGCACCAGGTTGATAAGTCATCGCGTCCGGTAAAACATGATCATTGACATCACCCCTACCTCGTTTTGATCCACGACTATAATAGGAATAATTCTTCGGCTTCTTGTTGTTACTCACAGTATCGTTTTTCGTTTCCAAACTGTTATCGTTACGAATGACATCCTTATCATCGTTGTTCTCATCGTTAGTTTCCCTTCGCCTAAGTTGATCAGAGTGTTTCCGTTTGATTACTCCATTGTTCATTTCAACTTGATAGGAGTAAGGCCCGGTGCGTTTTGATGTATTCCCTGGTTCAGAGCCTTTTCCTATAGATTTGTTAACCCAGACCATGTCTCCAATCGAATATTCTGGCGGAATAGTTTCTTTAACTGATGGCTTGAGTTCCTGGAATAACCCAGCTCTTTCAAGATCTTCCTTAACACTTGACTTAAGAAGATCAAACGTAGTGCGCATTTATCTTCCAAACAACATTTCACTTAGTTGGTATCATTACCTTAGTTGGCGAATCTTTTTTATTCACTGGATACGTTTGGTTGCTTTCATTGTCGCTAGATTCGCTAGACGTGTTGTGTCGTGCTAGGCGTCTCGTTCGAAACTATTTATGCATTGCTTTGCCGCTACTAATGCACACTTTTGAGAAGTGGTTGTTCTTCCCGCATAACCTACAGCGTTTGCCTCTGGCTGGACATTCCTCTAAATTATCGTGATAGTCTCCAAGGGTGTAGTTGTAAAGAAAACTGATAGATTGTTTCACTTTCTTCCCGATGTCTTTTTACAAAACACACTTTTTCCGAGAGTACGTACGTTTTCTTGCCATAATAATTGTTCAATACAATAATCCCAATCTTCATTGTAGGGGTTGAAAACATCGAAGTTAAACTTGCCGATCGACATCGTTATTTGCATTATGAATAAAATATAAATGCAGTTTTAACATGAAAAGCTGTTTATTTTCAACCACAATGACATAAGTGACAATTGTATTTTAATTATGTAACAATTTTTATTCCCTTTGACGTATTATGTCACGCCACACGGGAACGCAGTCGAACGGGATAAAAAGTATCCTATGTCCGTCTCCTGGTTCTAAGCTACCTCCTCACCAATTTTCAGCCAAATCGGTTCAGCCGTTCTTGAGTTATAAATAGTGCCACTAACACGATTTTCCTTTATATCCAACGGGATAAAAAGTATCCTAAAGCCTTCCCCCGGCCCTAAGCTACCTCCCCACCAATTTTCAGCCAAATCGGTTCGGCCGTTCTCGAGTTATAATTAGTGTAACTA
>JAPWLS010000711.1:0-22651 GCA_028551675.1 Tineola bisselliella
GCCCGAACATTCACTACTTTATTGCAAAAAAATGCAAACACAGCCGATAAATGTGGTGTACATGAATGCCACTCAAATATGGGATAAGTTCACTATACTGCTATGCCTTAACAGGGTATTGTAGTGGCATGAAATTGTAATGACACCCTCGTGATTATTTGGAACAAACTATAATGATATTCAAATTTTCATAGTAACCATATTAAAAACTAAATACAGGCAAATAATAATAATTAAAAAGAAAACAAAACCAGTACCAATTGTGAAATATACATCAGCCATTCTCAAAGTGGTGTTCCGCGGAAGCCTAGGGCTAAAACACTGCAAAAAATACCTACCTACCAAAGGGAGATTATAAGGTTACATCTAGATATTACATTGCAATATGATTATTCATAAATACATATAAATCAGTTTTTTATAACTATATTAAGGATTTTTCCTTCGCCAAAAAAGTTTGATAACCACTGATATATACCAGTGGGTTGTAGCCTCAGGACTTCTATATAGACAAGTTTTTCAAAAATAAAATTCCTGGAAAAAAACGATCCCTTTAAGACGTCTACTTGTCGAGATATAGCAATTTAAAAAATCCTGAATTTTTTCAGATCCTGAAAGAATTCATGTTTCGTATAACACATATAAAAGAACATAATCCACGAATAAAGACAACCCATTGTCACACTAGAAACGTCCCCTTTTTTTTTTTTAATATCGTGCGGTTTATTTGATATTAATTTCGTTGTTTAAATACATTTTCTGCGCAGTCGG
This sequence comes from Tineola bisselliella, assembly GCA_028551675.1. NCBI lineage: Eukaryota > Metazoa > Arthropoda > Insecta > Lepidoptera > Tineidae > Tineola > Tineola bisselliella. The sequence continues at coordinate 772 of JAPWLS010000711.1, forward strand.
CCATTACGTACGCTTTTTTGCAAACACGCAATCATAATAAAATTGTGAAACGTACTGAAATTATTTATTTGCTTATATTTGGTACTTTTAAATTAAATTTTTAATTTTAAACAAAAAATATGATAATTTAAAGCAGTGGTTCCCAAAGTTGATTAAACTCGTCAATCTTAAAGTAATAATAAAAAAAAAAACTGACCTTATAGTATACAATATAAATGTCAAAAATTACTATAAAAGTTAAGTTAAGGATAAACGGTAAAAATAAAACTGCAGGTTAACAAACAAACAAACAAATTTAATATAACAGAAAAGTTTCTTCTAAAACTGTCTCAAAACCCTGCACTGGGCGTTGCATTTTGGGTGTGAATTTGGTCGATCCGAGCCGACAGCACTCAGCGAGGACGTATTTATAAAAGGCACACAGAGGGATTCCTGCAATTGCGGCAAATGCTCTGACAATATTAGTTGACGTTCCTTCGCAGTTTCTTCTTGTCTAAAACAACAATTTTTTACTATTATATATATTAGCCCAGCATATGACCACACTCCGCATGATGTTAAACTAGAGTGGAGACAACTGTAATCACTAGGTCATGGCTACTCTAGATAAATAAATAAATAATAAGTAATATTTTCTTAAACAAATCCTACTATTCAATTGGTGAATTTATGAGTGACATTTTGTAGGTTTAAATTTAACTAGCATTCACCCCCGGCTTCGCTCGCATTTAAGTTATTAAATAAGTATCGGAGATCATTTCAATAGAAATGAATCAATATGATTCCAAACGGCTGAAACTATAGTCAGTTGGAAACTATAGTAATATATATATATTTCAATAAAAAGTATCCTATGTTACTTCTAGTACCTCCAAAAATATGTGTACAAAGTTTCATGATGATCGGTTAAGTAGTTGTTGCGTGAAAACGTAACAAACAAACTCACATTCACATTTATAATATTAGTAGAGATTTGACATTATTTAACACAATTATTTAAGAATTTGATTTTTACGTTAAATTTGGCACCCAAATCTAGTATAGCATTTGGCCCGGATAATGGCCCGGAGTGAGTTTAACACTCGTGTCGAGAGTATTTTCGAATTGCCCCACGTTGGGAAACACTGATCTAGATGTTACTATAACTTACATAGCTCTGACAGAATCCCAGACGTTCTGATTACACCTATCCTCCATTTGCTTGTGTACATCTCTCTGATGGGCATTGTTTAGTATTTGCTGTTTGAGCTCTTCACCATAACGTCTGTTACGTTCCTTTATTTTCTCCTGTTTCAGTCTCTCTTTGTCATCTGCTTCTTTCACTTTTGATTCTAACTGGAAGTGATACATTTCATATTTTACACCACTATTTATCATTATCAATCTATTTGATTTCGCGGCCCCTTTAAAAGTTGAAAAATTCTGGCGATCCCCATTTAGACATTAAAAAGAGAAATAGACTGCAATTAGAAAATGATTTGATAACACTAGTTTACAAATTAAAATAAAAGTCATGTCCTTTCAATGTATTCCATATCGTTGTATTTAGTAGTAATAACTAAACGCAAACATATATTTATTTTATTTCTATCACGTCTATAAATCAAGTTCTTATTACATCTTATTTTCAAACTACCCAGAAGTTGGTTTCGATTTTATTTTAAAATTTTGATGCTGTGTAGTGTTTAGTTAAATATATATTTGAATGAAATGAAATGAAATGAAATGAAATGAAAATCGTTTATTAGCATAGGCACTAAAGGCGTGCACTTGCTCATCGTTAGACTCTATCGTGACTTCGGGAAGGCGTATGGCGAGAAGAATATCACAAGAAACTCGTCAACTCGTCATTTGTTTTTACAATGTCAAAAAGGTTGTGTAAAGTACATCCTGATTGCTTTTGTTATGTGTGTGTGGTGAATTTATAATATCTAAAAAAGGATATCCCATAACGGAATCACTTAAAGAAGCATATTTTGGTTATTTCAAAATGACGTGTTAGATTTTTTTAATAATTTTTCTGAAACTCAGTGCACCTCAATTGTTAAGAAAAAAAAAACGTTTCATTTGAAGGACAAAAACCTTGTAAACTAGTGTTATTAACGTTTCATATAAAAATAGCACCACGATTTGGTCAACTTTTGAAAAATAAACAAGCCCATTCTTCTCACTAAAATTGTATTTTATTGTAGTGTTAGAACCTTGCCTTTTTCTTTCAATCGGCGACTCCCCGAGTAAGGCTTGACCCACAGATTGAAAAACACTGTTTTATACCAAACAGAAAAAAGAAAGAAAGAAAGAAAAGAAACTACGCTCGAGTATAGATTCACGGAGTAGAGTCCAAAACTACGAACGTCACTTAACCATACGAAACAAAATAGACCAATCACACGCTTGAAAAATTGTTGACGTGATTTTTGACCAATGATATTAATCCATCACGTTCTGTTACACGCATTTATAAGAAATCGTTTCAATCGCTACTTATTAATGCAAATTAATGTTTAAACTGGAAATTTTTGATATATAAGTACATGTAACATATTACTATTTTATTTTGATTATTGTCTAATGCATTGTTCCCCAACCTTTTATTTCTAAAATTCTTATGCCCCCCTTATGTAACCAAACACCCAGTCGATATTTTGGTCTCGTCAAGCGAAATAATACCTAATAGTTATTTACCGCAATTATTTAAGAATTTGCTTTTTTCGTTAAATTTGGCACCGAGATCTAGTATTGCATTTAAATGGGCCGAAGCGAAAGGGTTAAACTCGTGTCGAGTCCATTTTCGAATTACCCTCCTTTGGGAAACACTGGTCTAATGGAATAAAATACACTCAAGCAATCATAAGGTAACCACAGATCAAACAACGCTCCAACATCGTTTCTGAATAGTCTTATAAGAATTAAGCCATACCAATTGTTTATATTTCAAGTCAGACTTTCGTTCATTTTCCGCCTCAATCTTACGATTCTCCATCTGTTCTTTGAGAGCTCTCTCCGTCTCTCTCCTATGAATTAGTTCCTTCTCTTTCTCCCTTATGTCGTCTTGACAATATTTCTCCAAGAGCTCTTGTTCCTGTAGTTGTTTTATTATATCTTCTCTTTCCCGGCGAGCTGTCTGAAATTACCAATTAGAATATTGTTAGTGATTCATTTGACAACTCTACTAAATTTATTTACCAACACATTATAAGCAGGGCAGGTATATATCTTTCTCGAGGACTCCTATTAACAGGGCGGGTATTTCAATCTATTTGAGTGCTAGGTATTTTTTATTCTATAGGTATACATATGGCTTAAATTATATTATAATCTTGTAATCCCTACTAATATTATAAATATGAATGTGAGTTTGTTACGTTTTCACGCAACAACTACTTAACCGAACATCATGAAACCTTGTACATATTTGGAGGTACTAGAATTAACATAGGATACTTTTTATTTTTTTTAAAATATTATTTTTTACTATAGTTTCCAACTGACTACAGTTTCAGCTGTTTGGAATCATATTGATTCATTTCCATTGAAATGATCTCTGATACTTATTTAATGACTTAAATGCGAATGAAGCCGCGGGTAAAAGCTAGTACATTATAAAGGGAGCGTTCAAGTATTACGTAACGCAATTTGGAAAGATTAATTAAGAGAAAATTAGGGAATTAAAATTTAAATAAAAAAAATAATGTCTGATTGCTATTAAATAATAATATGAATAAACAAAATAAACAATATACGTAGTAGCATCGAGTTATAAATCTCTTGCTTTATTCATTACCGCAAACGTGATTAAAACAAATAACAAAGGTATTTTAGCGACTTCCCGGTATTTTGTGCAACATAATTGTGACTTATATAGGTAAAAATGCTCATTTGGGTGTCTAACGATGAGCAAGCGCACGCCTTCAGTGCCTATGCTAATAAACGATTCTCATTCATTCATTCACTCATTCATTTCATTCAAAGTGTATTAACAAATATTAATTACCTGTTCAGCGATAATTTTACTTGACACCTTTTCATTTAGCTCTTCACGTTGTTCATTTTTCTTTTGCCGAGCCAATAATCTGTTGAAAGACAGCCATAGTCATTAAAACGATTTATCTACAGGGTGGGGCACGGGAAACTCCCACATTTCAAAGAAAACTATATGAGATATCAACAAACATATTATTTTTCAAAAAGGCTATGTATACATTCACAATTAATGTAGATTCTATTACCTTAAATTTGCATATCCAATATAAGTATATATTTAGATATAATTTTATGATTTTTTTGAACTGATAAAGAAGGAGGCTACTAATATTATCAGGCAGCTTATTATATGACTTTATGCCAATGCCGATAAAACAACGACTCGTTTTATGGAGACGGAAATTAGCATTCTTAATGCAACAATAACTAACATTCCAGTTTGTCTATCAGACATGGAGGCTGCGTCTTTCTCCCTTGCAATCTCTTCAGCGATGACATTGTCCCGTTGCTGTTTCATCCATATCTCTCTCGCAATACGATTCTCTACCATTTCCTTCCTCAAAGTTTCACGCAATTGTTTCTTTTGCTCTATTTCTCTGAAATTTTAAAATTATTTAGTTGTAAATTGCTGATCTGTATGTTACCCAGACATGTTGACTGCATTCTAGCTTGTATTAATTTTTTAAAGATGCTTAAACACTTATACCGACTAATATAAGACAGTATCCGGGCTGTGATTAGCGAGTTTCTTGTTTTTTTTTTTGAATTTCTTCTCATCATATGCCTTACCGAAATGTCGTAGATTCTGACCATGCACAAGAGGCTATGCAAAGTAAAGAATTTTAATTTTTGACTGAATATATATATGCAGGCAGAAGTTAACTTCCCAATACTAGCCAATACTTAGTCCAGGTCAATAGAGAGAACTCCTTTCATTAGACCTGGTAACTTCCAAACTGATACCAAAACACTAGGTCACTACAGTGTTTTATGTATTTTGTATACTAGCAGTGCAGAAGACTATGCCCATGGGTCGCAGCTGCATTAAGTCTTAAATGCAGAAGATTGGGTTAATATTCTCTAGCTATCACTCTAGAGCAGGCGAGAAAAAACTCTCAAATGCCACTGACTTAACTTGGCATGGCGTAATTTCTTTCATGTTTAATTTTCAATTTATGCAGCTATTCAAAACGAGTTTACATTTAATTGTATATTAATAAAATACAATGACTTATATTGTTTAATCAATTAATATCTACTTTAATGAATACACGCCACCTCACTATGCGAGGACAACACTAGTTGCGTCTGACAACCGCTTTCCTACGCTCCACAAGGGGGCAATTTGATTGTTAAGAGGGGCAATTCGAAAATGGACTCGACACGAGTTTAACCCTTTCGCTCCGGGCCATTTAAATGCAATGCTAGATTTCGGTGCCAAATTTAACAAAAAAAGCAAATTCTTAAATAATTATTAGGTATAATTTCGCTTGACGAGACCAAAATATCAACTGGGTGTTTGGTTACATAAGGAGGGAATAAGAATTTTAGAGAGACTAAGGCACAAAAAAGGTTGGGAAACACTGTTCTAGACTTCTTACCTCATATCCTCATCGTACATAGCTTTAATAACGTCATCCAAAAGCATTTTCTCCCGCAATGACTCTTCATATTGACATTGCCTTAATTGTTGCTTCATGACTAACTGCTGCTGTAAATTTTCACGATATTTCAGCTTCCGGCTGACGTCGTTCTCTTGTGAATCTCTCTTTTGATTTTCATATAGTTCGTAAGCCTTTTGTAGATTGTCACACTTGCGTTTTTCTTCAGTCTGCGAATAGATGACGATTTTCAAGTATAAACAAGTGACCTAGTTATGTTTCATATTGTACTTATCATGCACATTTGTCTCAAAATATATATTTTTTTTATTGATAGCCCAGCTTATGACCACACTTCGCCTGATGTTAAGCTAGAGTGCGGTCTATGAGTGGAGACAACTGTTACCACACACAGACAGTTTACTCCACTATGCCGGCTCGAGGAGACGAATATGTTCTGTCCAAATTGACAGGACACACTCCTCTCGTTATCCCGGCTACTTCCAAGCTGATCCCGAAACGCGACTAGGTCACTTCACGGGTGTTCCGCTTGAAAGTGGTGGTACTTCCCCAGGACGGCATACTGGGCTAATGCCATCATCAGTTTGCCTACCACTTATGAAAAATATTGTTGCAATAAAAAATAGAATCACCTACCTTTTCCTGTAATCTCCTATATTCATTACTTAAAATTTGCATCTTCAAGTCTCTACATAAATAGCCGGCTTCAAGTTTTTTTATCATCTCTCTAAGCTCCGGGTCGTTTTCCCTTAAATATTGTCGTCTATATAATTCACAATGTTCCTTGTCCCTTATGGAAGCTATTTCCTTAGCCAACGCTATTTCTTTGGCTGCTCTAGCGTTAACTTGAGCTGCATGATCTGTTCTCTGAAGTAAATACAACTTATTATAGCTTTTTTTTTTAAATATTGGGTCTTTAAAGTGGTAATACATACCTCTTGATAGTCCTTTTCCATTTGAGCTTCAGTTTTGATTTGTGCAAGACACCGACCCATTTTGCCATCAGCCATTCTACTATCAAGCCATTCCATATCTAAAGCCCTTTGGAATGTCTCTAATTCTTTACGACGAGCACTTGTAAATGCATTACGAATAAGTTCAGTCTGTTTATGCTCCTAAAACAATAAAGAAAACTTTAATCCAGCACCGCAAAAGGATTAAAAGTACATAAGTTGAAATAATATTACAAACCGCCATTTTTAACAGTAAAATATTTAATTAATTAATTATAATAAAAATTACAGAATACTTTTACAAAATCACCGACGCTTGTCAATTTAAAATTTGACACTTCATAAACAAAAGCGCCAACTATTAGGAAGTATTGGAAACTATTAGTTTGTAATTTAAAAAAATATACAGTTACTAAGTTCTAATAAATGTTATAATTAATACTAGTTATATTAAATAGTTAATTTAAATTAGGAATATATAATAAATGAATAATTTTACTTTAGTTGTTTTGTCACAGTACTCCATCTATTGGTAATAGGTCGAACTACTTGAATAGTTAACATTTTCTCCGGCAGAGTCCAAGCTCGTATTCGACGAATTCACATTCCGCGTTTGACGTGTGCCAGTGTGGGGCGGCAGTCGAGTGCTTTCGCTAAATTCGGTTGCAGTTTGATGGTGTTTCAAATAATAGGCGGTCGGTAATGAACAGTGATAAAAATGGCAGAAAGTAAAGGTGCGTTAATCGCGAAATCAGTGCAAAAACATGCCGGACGAGCCAAGGAAAAGGTATTTATTATTTTATGCCCGTTTATGTGCATCAGTGTGTACTTGTCTCGCGGTGATGGTGTTTTTCTTAATTCTGTATGTGAAAGTGGGCTTCGGCGGTATGTGGCGCGTCGGATAAGTCGTCTCGAAGTGAAAGATCGGTCGAGGTGTTCTGGACACCTGTTGCTGCATGCTAACCTAACGGAGCGTGTTTACAGAGTGTCAGCTGACCCCATGCATGTGATCAATAATACCCGACGCCGGTGCTCTTATCATTTCCAGGGCAATGCGGATACCTATTAATAGTGCCGCAATGAGCGTGTAAAGATAACTTTGGCCCATAGCAGATGGGTATACTCTATACGTATATAATCAATTTATCACATCCTATTCGTTAGAAGTTTTTTCTTAGAATGTCACAAGAAATTGCGCTAATATAAAAATAACTTGACTGTGGTGACCGTCGCAGACTGCTCTAGTTTCACAGGAATACATTTCTGCGTCTATTTTTATTATAAGATTGTCTAGCACATTTTATTTCTACAGTTTGTCAGTTTTACATAGGAATTGGTGATGCTAATATTTACATTTTCAATTATAGTGGCCTCTCGAACAGTCGCTACCTATTTGAGATGTAACATCCTTATCAAGTTATTTTTAAATCATTCGAGAAAATAAATCTGATAGCAAGTTATCTCTGAATATTATTTATTACATAAAAACCTTCCAGTTGCATGTTGACCTTAAACCTGAAAAATTAAGTCATAAAGTACCAATATGATACCATGTGATGGTGTTGTCAATATTCTAGTATAATAAGATATATTTAGTCTATGTACGTTATGTTTATTTACAGAGGCGGCTCGTCCTAAAGAGCGTTGGTGCAGTGCACTCCCACGAAAATTACAGAATTAATCTATATTTCTTCATAATACATACTATCCTTACATTACATTCATTCTATTCTACTATGCCTATACAATAGTATATTATATTACCTATATCTACGCCGCTGTAATATAAGTTCTGTAATTTTCGTGGGAGTGCACTGCACCAGCGCTCTTTAGGACGAGCCACCTCTGTTTATTTATAATTTTTATCTTAATTAAGTGAATTTATGCAATTTATTTTTGAGGAAATGTCTTAAACCTTAAACCTCAATGAATAGCCTTGATAAATTAAAATTTACATAATGCTGTGATGTAGATTTCAGGACAATATATTATGAACAAATATGTCGACTGGGACGTTTTCATAAGTGTGATTACACCAAACATATGATTCTTTTCTCCTGTTAAAATCATTAACATAAAGATGACATAATTATGCAATTATGAATATAATAATTAATGATTAAACGAACTTGTACATGAAGTTCTATCATAATTATACGATAGCTTTCATCTGATGAGATTAGCATCCATAACTCTCCTTGTCTTCTTCTTTATTAACTAATATAAAATTCATAAAACTAATGTTATAGATTAAAGAAGATTAGAAGAATTAAAGAAAATGTTACATACAGTAGGAATTTTAATTTGATCTTGCAAGACCAGTCATTTTGGCCTCAGATGTCTAATGAAGACAATTCTGCCAATGTCGAGTATTTGGGCATAAACCCAATAAAAAGTTACAAAGATTATAAAAGACACATAAACGTTCATGTCAAAAAAAACCTCTCCTTGTCTTATGCCAATCTGTGAAGACGAAAACTTAGGTATAATTGATATTGTACATTCGCCGTTTAACACCCTTTAACATACTTTGACAGTTGCCATGGGTTAACAATAGTCTAGTTCAGCGGTTCTCAAACTTTTTTGGCGAAGGAAAAAGTCTTAATATAATTATAAAAACTGATTTATATGTATTTATGAATGATCATATTGCAATGTAATATTTAGATGCAACCTTATAATCTTCCTTTGGTAGGTATTTTTTGCAGTACTTTAGCCCTAGGGTTCCGCAGAACAGTTGAGAATGGCTGGTCTAGTCAACAGGTTCAATCGTCAATGGACCGGTTCCCATGACGAACTGACGACCGCAAATCCACTCCCACAAAACCATTGTTAGTTAAATACTATAAAATAAACAATCGTGCACATAATCAATTACAGTTGTTTTTTAAAGCAATTACTATTTTTATGCATTTGCTACTTATATACGCGTCTATAACGTTTATTTTTGACATTAATTTTATATCGTAAGTTGAAAAAACAAATGACTGAGCGTAAAATAAAAAAATACTTACGATTTCTAAAAAAAAACAAATGCCAACAACCTTTTGTTTTGTAATTCGTGTTCTAATTGTAATGTATTTAACACGTGTACGATTATTACAATAAAATCGCTTCATTAGCAAAATATTACAATGTTTCAAAACAAATGGCGGTTCTAGACTTTAAATTTATGAGATTTATTTTGACATAATGTTTCATTTGTTTTTTTTTTATAGTAGCCTGATAAATAAGCACGCACTGTCTGATTTTAAGGTAGACTGTGGTCCATAAGGTAGATAACTGTTACTACAGACATATGTATGCAACAGTCGCTTCCACTGTCCCGGCTTGAGGAGACACAGCTGTGAACTGGGGGGCTGCTCAGACGCACGAACTTCTGACAACTTATGGACCCGTAATCATTTACGAAATTACGGATTTGACGACGACGTCATCACGGATAGGTTACTCAATGTTTATTTTACAGACATTTGATAGGACTTTTTACGAGCTTATATGTCAAAATTCACGTAAGCTACAGAAACTTCGGATATGCCTGAGTAGCCCCCCTGGTCCATCGTCCACCAATGACGTAGTTGCCCGCACCTACTTGCTACAGCCGTTCATCTCCGCATAACTTTCTTTAACTCAATAGCCATGTCACGTCCAACCAATTGCGATCCTCCGTCGCGACCACAATATGTTAATTTGCGAAGTAGCTGTTTCAGTAGAAATTTTGTGTTTTCTAAAATTTACGATGCCGTACGTAGGTGGGCACTTTCGCTGTCGCTTGTAAAATAATATTGATTTTATTTCAAGTGTTTTTATAAAGTTACTACTAATATCTGCAATGATAGCGTGCGATAGTATTTAAAACTCCTATCACAAGCGTGCTTTTGAGAAATTCTAAAAACAATTTGAGTTAACAAAATACAAATTAGTTTAAACTATAAGTGTGTTGTAAGAAAATGCATTTTACAACGAATTACGCAATTCGCTTTACATGCCGTTTGGTTTATGATCCACGTCTTTGTATAGTGCAATAAGGTGTAAGGATGTACTTGGTTTTTCTTAAACATTAAATTCGGTATTATGTCATTATTTTTGGTCCAGAGGGGCTACTCAGGCACACTTTGGACGAAAATACGGACGTTTCCTACTCAGGAACACTTACGTAATCATTCACAGTGCTTATTTTACGGATATTTGACAGGAATTTTTACGGGTTTATATGTCAAAATTCACGTAAGCTACAGAGGTGACGGCCGTATCACAAAACTTCGGATATGCCTGAGTAGCCCCTGATACGCTCGAAAATTTAGAGACGGATTTATCGAATAAGAATCCATTTGTATTTTAAAGTCAATATAAAAAAGGTAAGATAGCAAGTTAACAAGTTTAACCTGAAGCGAAGTACTGTGGGCTTATCACGAATTTAGTCTGGCTTTCGAATCGAGCTGTCACAAGTAAAACGGATCCGTTAGCAATCGGGATCATGAATTTTTACTAACGACTAACGAGCACCAGCAATCTATCAAATGAACGAAAGATCGAGACGTTCGAAAATTAAAGTATCTAAAATATTGTAGTTCCAAATCCGCACGCGGTGGCGCTGCTCAAATTTCCATACAAATCGCTTGAAGCGAACTCGGTTCGAAAGCCAGACTAAAATTCGTGATAAGCCCACTGTATTCTCGGTGACCTGTCCCACTATGTCTACTAGACTTGGCAGTACAGAAAGGTCATCGACCTATTACGTAATTCGTTACCTTACTTTATGACATAATTTTTCGCCAATGACCTTCATCGTAATGAGCCCTATAATATAACGATATATGCTTTATATTAAACGTTTCCATGACTGGATAAATATTATCATTACATAAAGCAGCGGTTCTCAAACTTTTTTGGCGAAGGAAAAAGCCTTAATATAATTATAAAAAACTGATTTATATGTATTTATGAATAATCATATTGCAATACGTAATATTTAGATGTAACCTTATAAATTATAATCTCCCTTTGGTAGGTATTTTTTACAGTATTTTAGCCCTAGGGTTCCGCGGAACACACTTTGAGAATGGCTGGTCTATAACATGCAGTATCACGTGTAGGCAGTGACCTTGTGAGGTGCAAGCCTACACAGGCAGCTCCCCCCACGCTTCACCCACACCGAACCACTTTCATTTGCAATGTTGCCCAACACTATTTTGATTTATTTTGACAAGATTCCTTAGTTCCTTTTGCTGCTAATCAAAAATATATATATGTTTTTTAATATAAGTTATACAGGGTGATTCAGTTGAAAGTTTTCGTCTCCAAACGTTCAACTGAATCATGCTGTATGCAGTTTTTTTTCTAAGTTCATGCAGCCAATATAATATGCGAAAAAAATTGGAAAAATTTTTGTTTCACGCCATTTCTTATGTTCCTGTAAAATCTGTAGGCTTATCACGAATTTTAGTCTGGCTTTCGAACCGAGTTCGCTTCAAGCGATTTGTATGGAAATTTGAGCAGCGCCACCGCGTGCGGATTTGGAACTACAATATTTTAGATACTTTTTGTTAATTATCGAACGTCTCGATCTTTCGTTCATTTGATAGATTGCTGGTGCTCGTTAGTTGTTAGTAAAAATTCATGATCCCGATTGTTAACGGCTCCGTTTTACATGTGACAGCTCGATTCGAAAGCCAGACTAAATTCGTGATAAGCCCACTGTAACTTCTAGAGTTTTTTAACTTATAAATCTTCAAACTAGAAATCTTAAGCTTTAAAACGCATAGTTATTTATCTCGATACGACAATTTTTCACTGAGATACAGCATTTTTAATATCACCGAAAATTTAGAAATTTTTTTTGACCCTTTAATTTTTTCCACTAGTGTATATCTTTTGTTTTTAACACTAGATTTAACAGTTCAATTTAAAATTCCTACTACATGTAACATTTTCTTTCTGTAATGATATCATGACTCTTGTAGCTATAACAGAAGAATTAGTTTATATATATATCAGCGGTTCTCAAACTTTTTTGGCGAAGGAAAAAGCCTTAATATAATTATAAAAAACTGATTTATATGTATTTATGAATAATCATATTGCAATGTAATATTTAGATGTAACCTTATAATCTCCCTTTGGTAGGTATTTTTTGCAGTATTTTAGCCCTAGGGTTCCGCGGAACACACTTTGAGAATGGCTGATATATATTTTTTGGTTTTGGTAGAAATAGGTATATTTAAATGGCTGGTAAATCTAGTGGTAAGAATCCTTCCCGACAAAACAAAGACACGTCTTTTAGCATAGTGACACATTAAGATAACACGAATAAATATTAAATAAATAACTTGTCTAATTGTATTTTTGCTATATTTACTTCCTAAGATACAATCTGACGCTTAATTTCTTATCTACACTTCTGTTACTCTGTGGTATTTATTATATTTAGTTTATTTTTTCTCCCCTCTTCCTTACATCTATTTGGTTTCTTTTTTTTTATTTTCATTATTGTGTAAAATCAAAATTATGTATTTTTGTTATTCTATTAGAAGTGTAGTATCTATCCCTTTATCACCTTGAGCATGCCGTCCTATCCTATAATTAAAATTTCATTTATTTTATATAATAGTAGTCCTTTTTATAATACATAGTTCTAATGTAATTTTGTAGGTAGGCTTTATAAATAAACTAGCTGTTGCCAGCGACTTCGTTCGCGTAGTAATGAAGATATAAAGTACTATGAAGTTTAAATTTTAACATGAAAAAGTAGTTATTGTGACATAACTGTAATAGTTAGACATATGGTATCGCAGACTTTTTTGTAGATATTGATGTCCTCTATAAAACTGTAGTACATCACTTTGCTCTATGGTCAATAATTTCCGCAGCATACGCAATATAATGGTTTTTTTTTTTAAACACTGGGTTACATTATTGAAGTTTTCATATGGATCCCTAACGTTTTTGAAAATATTCTATAGCCTATGTTCATCAGGGATTTTTTACGATTCTAATGGTAAAAGAATTTTTCAAATCGGTCCAGTAGTTTCTGAGCCTATTCAATACATACAAACAAACAATCAAATGTTTCCTCTTTATTATATTAGTATAGATAAATATCACCCAACTCATAGGATGCAAAACGAGTCCTTCACCCAGTGATAAATAACGACATATAAATAGTGTCTGTCATCCACTTCCCCTGTTGCTTGCCAATTGGTTCACTTTCATACCGATCTCGTCGTGAGCCGGTCACGCTCTATTTAAAAAAATATCTTTATAAAAAGACACACTATACTATCTTGTATCGCTTCACATTTTGATCGGAACCCTGACATGCTTTCGTTCTGTTCGCCTTATCTAAGCATAGTCGTTAACAAAATCAATTCTTTTAAATTTAGCTTCAATCAAATGGACAATGAAAAATTCAACATTGAACCAAACAATATCTCGACAAGCTATTTTGTGGTTTTGAGTAAATCTAACTATGAACCCACAGCTCTGTGTCATAGCTCAAGTGACAATTTATTTTTTTACTCAAAACGGGACATAAAAAGACCTCATTTTTTATTGAGTTTTATTTTATTTATCAAAATAGTATTTATTACAAATTAAAAAAGTAATTATACAAATACTCAGTTATTTTTATTTTTATTCAGTTGGTTATGATTTTAAGTAAGAATAAAATTCTTAGCTTTTATTTATAATTCACCTTAGATTATTCCATTCGGTTACTTTTTGCAACGTGATGTAGTTAACACTAGGTTTACGGACGTTTTCTATATACCTACTTCTACTAAAACGCGTCAATTTGGCGCATATCGTAGAGATAGGTATACCACATAGACAAGTTCAGTAATTCAACACTTTTAAAGAAAATAGACTTCAATATATATTTCCCTCGATCAATGAATAAAAGTCATACAAAGAGATAAAATAAAAATTTAAACAGTTTTTGGTAATTCTCTGATAAAAGTCAAAATGCGTCAAATTGACGCGTCCCGTAAACCTAGTGTTAAAGAAGTTGGAAAACGGGACAATTTTGCGTCCCGAAACTTTTTTCGGGGACGTATGGTCACCTTAGTCATACCTAATATAGAACCATATGTGGCTCGAATAACTTACATGGGTTTTCGTATAAAACGTGTTGACCACCCACCTATTTGAAAAGGCTTTTAGCAGTCTCCGGGCCACTTGATTTGGCACTTAACAAGCGTGCACGTTAAAGGGAAAGTCGAGAGGAAAGTGCCGACACCAAAACATGCTCTTTCTATGGAATTTCTTACACTAACTGCATTGTTAAGTTTTGCTGAAATATATCAAGGTCTGATTTGAGTTTTCTTTTGTTTCAGGTGAGATTCTGTAGTTTTCTTCTCGCATATGCTTTACAAGGTATCATATTTTAGCATTTAAATACGCTTACGCCTCTTGTTCCTAACGGTTAGGTCACTAAACCTATGTTGCAAGCGTCAAGGAATAACACGGGTCTAAGACACACGCGAAAATATTGTGTTTTATAAGGTAGCTCTACGTACATAATTTTTCCTTGTCTTTCGTTATCGCAAAGATAAATTTGACATGACATCTCAATGATTTTGATTCAAGGGCATGTAGTCATATCTTAAATTTCAGAATTTCAGGGGGCTACGAGTTCCATGTTTTGTGGAAAATTATTAGGAAAAAGTTGTGACAAATATAACTAGGATCTTGACGCAATCATGATAGCTGCAAAACGTTTGAAACGTCGGGTTAACTCTTCTGCTAAATAAGTTTACATACTTTGATAAAAAAATATATTTCGCTAGTTGCTAGTTGTACAAAATCTAGATGGCCATGACCACCTTAATGTTTAATTATATAATCATATTGTAACTACCTTCGTTTGACATGCGCGCACGCATTGAGTTTCCAATGAGAGTGTAGTACGACGAATAATCTTCTGTTTTAAGAATATGTGGCGGTCGATTCTACAAGCCGAAAATACTCATTTAAGAAGATTTGAGGTTTTGACGTTTAGTCTGTCAGTGTCATCTTTCTTGTTTCTTCTGCGTCTTTTTATTGCCGCAATGCATTGTGATAATTATATTTTAATCCATTTAAATCCGCACTATTATTTCACATCAGTATCTCTAAAAATATATTTAAAAAAATATTAATTAGTTTCTTTTGTTTAATTTTAAACGTAAGAGACTAAATAAAATTAAACAGACTTTAAGTAATAATGTATATAATAAAGTTGCAGTTACAGCCCTTGAGAGCGCATCGTCCACTTCATCGGTCTACTCATGTTCTTGGATTTAATTGAGCGTTTATCGCACTCAAGAAACTCACGTTCCATTGGTACTGTACGATAAGTATCTTCCTTACATTAAGCGTAGATAATGGCAGTTAATTATTGTTCTAACCTTGTTGTTTGTTTTTCTCTTCGTAAAGTTACTACCGCTTTCGACATATCCGTCTATGCGTTTAATTTTTTCTTTCAGTTAATGTATCTTTTGATTTTATGTAGTATTCATTAGTGCTTACCGCTCAGTACTATTTTAAATAGAGCGCTCACGCTAAATACAGTACTCGGTATCAAATAATAGCTGATTTTTAGCGAAAATATTACGCCTATGACAGGGTGTTAGTTCTAATGTCAGATGACGGATCCATGAGGTGCCCGATGATATTAGTAGCCTCCCTCTTTAACGGTTCAAGAAAATCGTATTACACGTTAGATGAATATCTTATCCCTACTAATATTATAAATGTGAATGTGAGTTTGTTTGTTACGTTTTCATGCAACAACTACCTAACCGATCATCATGAACACATATTTTTGGAGGCACTAGAAGTGACATAGGATACTTTTTCTTAAAAAATGATAATTATTTTTTACTATAGTTTCCAATTGACTATCGTTTCAACTGCTTGGAATTTTTCTATATTTATTTTTATTTCAGTCTGTCATTTTTATATATTTTTATCATAGTTATCATATTGATTCATTTCTATTGAAGTGATCTCTGATACTTATTTAATGACTTAAATGCAAGCGAAGCCGCGGGCAAAAGCTAGTAGATAATAAAGCTTGGACATAATCAATGTCATTTTATGTTTACCCTTAGGTATACAATAGGATGACAATGCCCCTATACAGCAGTTATTCTTCTACATCATAGTAGATTTATTATATATTATTATGACATTAGTATGTAAGTGGACAATGCCAGTATACAGCAGCTAAATCAAATTGATAATTAATAAATTTATTTCATTTGTATTTGTATTGATGAGTAAAAGTAAATAAATATATTTAAAAAATAAATAAACATTTGTTCTATTGCCGTCAATTTGACGCTCGGAGTCGACCGGTAGATATTGATATTTCGTTAGGTTAGCTCATCATGCAAAATTGATAAAAACGATGACACATGTGTATTGTACATAGCTGATATGCAAATACATAATTACAATGTTATCGGTGACGTGAAAAGCAATGCGCATGACTGTAATTTGTATTTGGATTGTAGATTTGTTGGAAACAATCAGCACATAATTTTTTATATGTCCTATTGTATTGTGTTATCCTTTGCATGGCGCGTTTTATATGTCGTGTTTGCGGCTACCGTATTCCAGATCCAAGGTAGAAATGGACACGATTAACCCGTTTGCATCATGAGGATATATGACAAAAAGAGTCATATCTACAGATGTGTTCTTTGAAAACATATTTAACACTGGATTTACCATCTTAAATATACCTATTTCTACCAAAACCAAAAAAGTATATATTTGTTACATATATATATATAAAATAATATAAAATTCATAAAACTAATTCTTCTGTTATAAATGAAAGAAGATTAGAAGAATTAAAGAAAATGTTACACGCAGTAGGAATTTTAATGTGATCTTGCAAGACCAGTCATTTTGACTGGTCTGGTAAATCTAGTGTTAAGTAAAGTAAAAAGAACTAGCTATGGAAAAAGAAGTGTTATGGTGGAAGAAGTGCAGGTCTATTGTTATAACTAATAATAAAAATAAATCCAAATTTAAATATGAATTGAAGAAACATATAATGGGTCTGAGTGCCTTGTGATGGTGTTGTCAATATTCTAGTATAATCTCTTTTATTCTCTAGTATTCACTCTTTTTGAGTGAATAAATATCTTAAATCTTAAAAATGCATGATTATAACTCGGCATAGCAACATAGAATAAATTCGTCTTTGTTTTATTGGTCTAATTTCTTCTTCTTCGAAATTATCACTTAAATCTCTAACTACCTCCATTTTCATAAAATTGAAAATATGCACGTGTTCCGATTAGAGTGACTGGAAAATTTGGATGATTCAGACGAAGGCTTATGATGCAAATGGGGTTAGTCGATGGACTACTACTAAGTCTGAACAACATACCTATGGAACTTAATCAAAATTTAATTTGATTCGTTCTGTAGTACCTACATAAAGCGTATTATATGAATAGCTAACTACAATAGTTTAGTTATCTTTGATTTTAATTTGATTCGTTTTATAGTAAACAAAGCGAAATCTATGAATCTAACTAGAATAGTTTATCTATCGTCCCAAAATCGCTTATTGCTAGTTCCAGCTGCAATAAATGAAAAATTTGCAGTATCATTTAGATGTATGAAAAAGTGGAAGAAGTAATGGTGCTCGGCAAGTTTCCCTTTTTGGATTGATTCCAATATGTCGTCGTGTTAGTCAGTGCCCAGGTGAATGTACTAGCCCACGCGGATTTTCATAAAATCCACTTATTTTGATTGCGACTTTACTAAAAATGGACCCGAGGAAGGATACCGGCTTCTTTATGGTCTTTTAAATTTATACGCGTTTCGATGATTAGAATCGTTGACTCTTTAATTTGCAAATTGTAGGTATTAATGTAATCGACATATATTTAGGTAACGGTCATTTGACTGATCATACAAAACATAGTCAATTTCAAGCTCTAGGTCACATGACCTGCTAATTTGAATGGTACACTTTGTCTCTAAGTTATGGACTTATACATCAGTGGGCTTATCACGAATTTAGTCTGGCTTTCGAACCGAGTTCGCTTCGTATGCGATTTGTATGGAAATTTGAGCCAGCGTAGAACTACAATATTTTAGATACTTTTTGTTAATTTTCGAACGTCTCGATCTTTCGTTCATTTGATAGATTGCTGGTGCTCGTTAGTCGTTAGTAAAAATTCATGATCCCGATTGCTAACGATTCCGTTTTACTTGTGACAGCTCGATTCGAAAGCCAAGACTAAATTCGTGATAGGGTCACAGGTGGAACGTGGTCACATGCCAGACTATTATAAAATATAGTTTTTTAACAATAAAATTGAGTCTAGTTGTCAAATCGTTTTACAATTTCTGTTTATATGTCACGTATTCTCCTAATGTAGTGATCACGATAAAGCAATTACCAATATGAACAGATTTCTGCGCCGTTTTAGCGTACTCACGCTAATCGTCACTTACAATAGTGTTTGGAAATCTGGTATATATATATATTTATATATTACTAGCTTTTACCCGCGGCTTCGCTCGCATTTAACTCATTAAATAAGTATCAGAGATCATTTCAATAGAAATGAATCAATATGATTCCAAACAGCTGAAACTATAGTCAATTGGAAACTATAATAAAAAGTATCCTATGTTACTTGTAGTACCTCCAAAAGATTTGTACAAAGTTTCATGATGATCGGTTAAGTAGTTGTTGCGTGAAAAGGTAACAAACAAACTCACATTTACATTTATAATATTAGGTAAAGATTGAAGCCACGGTTTCTGAATTCCATTGTACTTGAGCTCAAAATATATTTTTACATTGTTTTTGGGTCGTGTGGATTCTATCTCGCTCTGCTTTATGTAGTGAAGATGAATGTGCTCCGTCAAGAATACTGAAATTCTTATCGCTAAGAAGGCAACCAACTTTGATATGTAGAGAAATGCAGAAGAGAAATAGCGGGAGTTATAAATAGATACAAATATAGATAAACATGAACTACACACAATACATACCATGTTACATAGATACATACATAAGATAATAATGACAATAATTTTTTTTTATTGATAGCCCAGCATGTGGCCACACTCCGCCTGATGTTAAGCTAGAGTGCGGTCCAGTGGTGACAACTGTTACCACAAACAGATTTCCGCGTGCAACAGTCGACTCCACTATGCCGGCTTGAAGAGACGAGTGTGCTCTGTCCAAATTGACAGGACACACTCCTCTCATTACATATATACATAAATACTAGGAAGAGAGATAATATTAAAGATTTTTAAAGATGGGAAGAGAAGGAGCATTGCGAAGGTTAGATGGTAAATCATTCCACAAGGAGACAGCTTTTAAATCCCGAAACGTAACCTCACTCACACATAACCGCTATCACCCATGTCATTTCGAAAATATCGTTAAAGGAATTGTGGGCTTATCATGAATTTTAGTCTGGCTTTCGAATCGAGCTGTCACAAGTAAAACGGATCCGTTAGCAATCGGGGTCATGAATTTTTACTAACGACTAACGAGCACCAGCAATCTATCAAATGAACGAAAGATCGAGACGTTCGAAAATTAACAAAAAGTATCTAAAATATTGTAGTTCCTAAAATTTCCTTACAAATCGCTTGAAGCGAACTCGGTTCGAAAGCCAGACTAAAATTCGTGATAAGCCCACTGGTATAATATAAGATATATTTCTTCTTATTAATCTTTATCATTATATATGTATATATTGTGATACATATATAGTTTAGTATCGGGAAACATTCTAATGACTGGCCCATTTTATATGTCTGTAGCTACTAAGCTAAAAATATCTACATGAAAATTATGTCACGGCAATATATATATTGAAATAATCTGCTCGCTTCTGCAGTAAAATGTAATACATGACGTACGTTTGAATTATACGATTACATTCCCCACATGCTCTAGATCCGATGCGTGTGCGCAGTTTTTTTTTGCAATAACAACACTAATAATTTCTTACAAATCATCGGATATAAATCAACAACTCACTCAATAGGTTTTTTAAGAGTGGGGATGTTATTTTTAAAACTTTTTAAAATTGTTTTTTACTGTATTTAATGTTGTATAGGTAGCTATATATTTTTTTTTAATTTTTTTTATATACATATTGTTGAACATATACATGTATTTTATATACATATATGTTATTAATTTGACATTTATTGTAACCACTGTGTAGTCATATTTATAAATTGCTATTCACTTTTTTTCTGAGTTAAAATTCAGTTTTTATTATTATTATTTTATGTACAGGCTATGATTGACGAGTTTCTTGTGATATTCTTCTCGCCATACACCTTTCCGAAGTCACAGTAGAGTAACGATGAGCAAGTGCACGCCTTTAGTGCCTATGCTAATAAACGATTTTCATTTCATTTCATCTCCTGACCTTAAACCCATGACAGATATAATACAACCATGTATCAATTGTAATGACGCCGTTAATTCTCCGAACAATGTAGTCCAAGGTCGCGCTCTCTATGCGGTTTAGATTATCACCTTTAAAGTGATATAAAAGTGATCATCCGTCACACGGAAACAGTGCCGAGCGAGAGAGTGCGTAATGTGTATTCAATTCACCGTCAACTAAAATTACGTAAGGACAGACAGACGTTGCTTATATCCTCACCGACGATTCATTCCGACCAGTCGCAAAGCACACGTTACTCGACGCAATAAACGCCGCTAATTCCGATCGCTTAAAGTCGACTATTGCTCGCTTGTGTGCAGTTGTTACGACGTTCTCGTTCGGTTATGCACATGGACGGTCGCCAGGCCAGGCCGGTGATGCGACTATTCCCGTCTGCTTCTCTGGATACTGTGTCGGTTAGTTTTGGCATTTGTCATTCAGTTCTGGCGCCGATTTATTAACATTCCTATTGTAACCGTTCTGTTTAATTTAATTCAGTACAACGGGACAGAGGGGCTACTCAGGCATATCCTGTCGCTGTTAAATCCGTAATTTCGTGAATGATTACGGGCCCGTAAGTAGGAATAGTGTATTTTTGTCCGAAGTCCGTACGCCTGAGTAGCCCCCCAGTTTACAGAAACGGTCAATTAAATTTGAAATTAATTTAGTTCTAGAGCAGCCATTCTCAAAGTGTGTTCCGCGGAACCCTATGGCTAAAATACTGCAAAAAGTACCTACCAAAGGGAGATTATAAGGTTACATCTAAATATTCCAACTAAATATTACATTGCAATATGATTATTCATAAATACATATAAATCCCTTTTTTATAATTATATTAAGGCTTTTTCCTTCGCCAAAAAAGTTTGAGAACCGCTGTTCTAGA
>JAPWLS010000324.1:0-17023 GCA_028551675.1 Tineola bisselliella
TATTGGCCAATGATTTATGATCGTGATCGTCTAGTTTAGAGTGGCAGAACCTCTACGTTGTGATTGTCTAATTAAATATGGACCGCTACGTTGTGTGATTTATAGAATTAAATGTTATAGTAAGAATTCATAGAAAGAGACACAGAAAATACAGTTAGTGATCACCTTCATAATACAAAAATGTACGCACACCGCCGCCTCGTAACGCCGTCCCGCGGATGATCTCGAACACACTATCACTCGCGATTAATAAATCATTTAATGTATTCATAATACAAATAACGATTAGAAATTGAACAATGTCAGCCTTTCTATATGGATTACTCATTTTGTATCGTCGCCGCCTCGTACAGCCCCGTCACCTTTGTCTTAGAAGAAGGAGACGACCCTTCGACAAGGTCCAACAAAAGCCTATCTTCTAAGCTAAAAGGGGAACGAGCGGTTGATCTAGTGATCAGGTTATGGGCCGACTAGAAAAGAGAGAACAAAAGAATTTAACCTGTATGGAGATATCAGAATGCGTGAAGATGTGTCCTCAATCGGACGTGACCTATATCCCGTAAATAAAATCCTTGTATGAAGAATAATAATAGATGTATTGTATCCTTATTCGGATACGATAATAGCAGAATAAGCTGTGTAGAAAATAACAAATCCTCGATGCAGAAATAAAATATAATTGTTGATTATATATCATTGAAGGCCATTAAATAACGACTATCACTTTGTATATAAATGATTAATTTTTTCAAAAATAATAAGCATTCTATAATATTAAGCGGTAATAAGGGAAGTACATATATTACTATTTTTTGAAACGTACAACGCAATTATCGACCGAGTCGTATGGTACAGTCGATAACAAAAAATATGCAAAATGTCCGATATATCCACTACAATGAATAATAGACCTTTTATACGAGAAAAACAAACTAGAATAAAACGTATTTCTGAACTAGGTTTCTATTCCTATAGTATCATGTTTTGTTTGGAATCTATCAACAAGGGAATGTACTCAAAAGATGTAGTTAAGACTATCAAAGTATAGTCTATGGCTCAATTTATATACTATCTTCTTCGTGTTCGTTTATTAGAAAAACAAAGAAATGTAACTTTTCGATTGAGATCAATTATTATTTGAATTGAGAGCAACTTTTTTCTGTTGTTCCAATAATACCTTTACATCTAATTTTTTTCGTTTTATTATCTTGTTATGGAACATTAAACATTTTCTTTAGAAGATTTCCTTTATGTTTGTTATGTATGAAAATGAATACGATTTTAACTTTTTATCATCAGAAACTCGAGAAACAATGTTTATCAATTGTTAACATTTTATATGAAATATTATTATACATCAGGTAAGTTATTGTTATGTTTCAATGTATTGTAAATTTTTAATTAAGTACCTAAATATTTTGATCAATCCCATAATTTACTTTATTTATTATTTATATTGTATGAATTTGCTGCTTAGTGGGTTCTTATTAAATTAAAAATCTTTATTAATAAGAATTAATATGTCCTATGTTTTCATATTCAATTACTCTAAAATAATCGTACAAATATATTTTCGTGGTCCACACAATCTGCATCATCTTAGGTTATTCATATCCATCAAGTGAGATCGTTTGCCCCCGTCAGAGTGGTGCCGCACTCGCCGACAAAAGCCGACCGTATTTACGTTTATCCTCAACAGCCCACTTTTCGTCCTCAAGAGCAAGATAAATTATCAGGACAAAATGTTAGGGAAGCTCAGGGGAGTTTGCTTTTCAACGAGTTTAAATGAAATGGACATATTTGCATTACAAATGAGTTGTGGCTATGTAGGTGTTATGTTGTGGTATGGTACTTTGGGAATGTAACTATATAAGTATTTTAATTATGTTCTTGTTTAACCTAAAACAACAATACAAAATAAATATTTACTCATAAAAAATGTTAAAGCTCACATAAAAGACAACTGAAATCGAATCAAGTTCTAAAAGTATAAAAGAGCATAGTTAGTATTGAAAAGATGTCAGTCTAGCGTTTCGTTAAAGTTTACCCAATAATAAATGATTCTAAGAATTCATGTCTTATTATAAATATAGAATAATAACAATTCAAATTGAAAATTAAATTTTAATGGTTAAAATGTCATATAGGTGGGTAGTAACGCAGTTTAATATAGAGCAGGGGGGCCAGCCTTTGAAGGATTATTTGTGGCTTTCGATAAATGTACCCGAGTTCCCTTTTCATTTGCTCCATATGTGTTTCAAAACGTCTTTTAAATTACAGACAACAAATATGAAAGACTAAGTGAAACGTTTTTTAAATACTTTTTTGCATACCTTTTAAATACGTATTTAATTGCGGCTCGCGAAAAACTTAAAATATTTAAAAATGTCTAGGACTATGGAGTTTGACCAGCTCTGGTATAGAGTATAAAGCATAAATATTGTGTAAAACAGAAAATCAGCATTTCCTAGTATTCTTATTATAAGTGCTCGTGTTCGTGTAACACATTGTGGTAATGTTTATAAACATCTGAATTTAAATTTAACCCATACAACATACTTTGAAATATATTTAATTTTTACTCGTGCATTTTGTGCTGTATGGGTCTCCTCTTTTTATGTAGGTGTATTGGTTATTTATGTAAATTGATAATTACAACAGGAATTATACAGAAATATTGGTTTACTAAATATTGTCAAAACCTGAATTACAAAAACTCAAATTATGTATTGCATATCACCTTATGACACAAATATGTCAGCTATTTGTCATGTTAAGGCACAACAAATCGTATCTTTAAAACTACTGATAAAACTGGAATATTTTGAGTTAAATTAATTCATTGTTCTATTATTTTGAATTATTTGAAAATATTTTGAAACTAAATAATGTTTAATCATATCGCACTTATTATTGCTAAA
Source organism: Tineola bisselliella (assembly GCA_028551675.1). Taxonomy (NCBI): domain Eukaryota; kingdom Metazoa; phylum Arthropoda; class Insecta; order Lepidoptera; family Tineidae; genus Tineola; species Tineola bisselliella. The sequence goes on from JAPWLS010000324.1 coordinate 2,922, forward strand.
GACAATGTAATATATATTTAATTTTAGAAATTCAATTAATACACATCTCATTTGCTAATTGAGGCCACGTGGGAAGTAGGAAGCCGTAACAGCTGTTTACACTATTCTAGCTTGTTAGGTCCTCTCTAAACAGGAATACTCCAGTTAGGAGTTTTCTTTTATTTTATTAAATACTAGCTGTTGCCCCCGACTTCGTTCGCGTAGTAATGTCTGTGCGTGTAACTTGGTCTGATTTTGGTCAGAATTTCTATTTACTTTTAAAATGTTAAAAAGTAGTTAAATGAAATTAGTTAAAATTATTTTGCTTATAATTCCCGCTACAACATTCAATAATTTGTCTCGACGCGTTTCGCCACTTCACGTGGCATCATCAGGATACGTACTGTCGCTTCGGCTTCGCTTCAACGACTCGTCGTCGAAGTGGAAGTCGTTGAAGCGAAGCCGAAGCGACAGTACGTTATCCTGATGATGCCACGTGAAGTGGCGAAACGCGTCGAGACAAATTACTGAATCTTGTAGCGGGAATTATAAGCAAAATAATTTTAACTAATTTCATTTAATATGGATTTCCGCAAAGTAACGCCTGAAACAACTAATCAAAAAAAGTAGTTAACTACAATACATAACTACAATAGTTAGACATATGCTATCGCGACATTTTTTTTTGTAGTAATTAATATGTTCTTTAATATTGTAGAACATTTTTTTGTCCTATCATCAATAGTTTTCGCAGCGCATGCGATGAAAGACATTTTATGGCAATTTTTGGCGACCTTGGGTTACATTATTGTAGTTTAGTAAGGATCCTTATTTTTTCCTGTAATTTATATAGCGTATATTGATCAGTGATAATGTAGCATTCAAATGGTGAAAGAATTTTTAAAATCGGTCCAGTAGTATTTGAGTCAATTCGTTACAAACACATAAAAATACAAATCTTTCCTTTTTACAATATTAGTATAGATTATACTACTTATCACTAATTACTACACTCTAGAGTATTTATGTCTGTAAATTTACCTTAACACTTTCTGTAAAAACAATATATGTAATTTTCACTATAAAATACAATTAAAGCCCACATATATAGTATTAATCCGTCATTGTTTTGGATCTTATCTCACAGCGACCTAAATTTCAGTGGAATTAAACCGATTAATATCCCAAACATTCACACGCGATTTACCCAATGGAAGTTAAACGCTATTACCGGCCTATTACAGCTAATAATCATAACCATTACCAGTTTATTTAATAATATTATGTTAAAACATCTATTGGGATATTGAGAAAGAAAGTTTTTTAGTTAAAAAATTTTTAAAAAAAGAATTTAACAATTTAATCATTTCCATATTTAAAAAAAGGATTATTGTTAATGATAAGTAATTAAATAAAGAAACCCAATTGCGTAACACAATTTTCTCATAATTGTGTTTGACTACAAACAACGACAAATTGTAATTAATAGTAGGTATACAAAAAATATTAAATATAACTCATAGTTTATTCCGGTGTTAATCTTAATCTACTAACATTTACATTCTATAGCAAAATAAAACAATTTTAGCCATTGAGATGTCATTATAGTGTGAAGAAATAACTCGAAACCGCGAAAACATCTACCCAAAAATAGAAAGAAAATCTAATCTAAATGGTATACCTGCAAGGTATATATAGAAGTGATATTGAAAATAAGCGTTTATATTTTTTATAAAAAGACGGCTTGTTGCGATCAAGTAACGGATTATGTCATCACCGAGATGCCGTCCAATTCCGCGTCTTTGACCTAAACAGAACAAGTAATTAAAAATTTCTTTCTCATCTCGTTTGTAGAATTTAATATTGAAACTTTAATACTATATTGTTTAGTAGATATGTATTATGCAAAGAAAAAAAAGTGAATAACAATTTATAAATCATATTACACAGTGGTTACAATAAATGTCAAATTAATAACATATATGTATATAAAATACATGTATATGTCCAATAATATGTATATAAAAATATTTTAAAAAATTAAATAAAAAAAATATATATATAGCTACCTATACAACATTTAAAAAAATACAGTAAAAAAAAAAATAATAATAATCCTTCTAGTAAGCCAACAGTAAGTCAAGCTCAAACACTAGTTTAACCACGCATTTCCATCGCTCATATAATCAATAATTCTGTAATAAGCCTTTTTAATTAGCGTCTGCTTTACAATCTTTTTCAGAGCAGGAGTGGACAGACTTGTTAAGTCATTGGGCAATTTGTTATACATTCTGATCCCCACTCCTATAAACGATTTACGGGTTTTTGACAAGCGAAAATAAGGTACTGCCAATTTGTCACTGCTTCTAGTATTTCGAGATTGTATATCAGAATTTCTATTAAAATAATTCTTATTCCTATGTACATAAATGATATTTTCGTAAATAAATTGTGATGCAACTGTGAGGATGTTAAACTCCTTGAATCGTTCCCTAAGTGAAGTACGGGAGCTCAGATTGTAAATTGAGCGCACTGCCCGTTTCTGTAAAATGAAAACCGATTCGATATCCGCTGCACTACCCCATAAAAGGATTCCATAAGACATAATACTATGGAAGTAGCTGAAGTAAACTAATCTTGCAGTATCAACATCAGTGAGACGTCGCACTGTTTTAACTGCATAGGCCGCTGAACTTAATTTCTTTGACAACGATGAAATGTGAGGCCCCCACTGAAGCTTAGAGTCCAAGGTGATTCCCAGAAATATGGTATCATCTACGACTGCAAGGTCCTGTCCGTTGAGCTTAATTTCGGTACTTCCTCTCTGTACATTTGGAAGGGAAAATCTAAGACATTTGGTCTTCTTCGCATTGAGTACCAGGTTGTTAACCGTGAACCAGTTGTGTACCTCTGAAAGCGCAGTATTCACATCGTCAAAAGTATTCTTTTTCCTATTAATTTTAAAAATCAAGGAAGTATCATCAGCGAATAAGACAATATCCAGAAGTCCACGAACTAGGTACGGTAAATCGTTTATATAAACCAAAAACAAGAAAGGACCAAGGATTGAACCCTGTGGGACACCCATTTTAACCCTAGAGCCAGAAGATGTTGCACAATTTACAGCCACTCTTTGCGTCCTGTCGCTTAAATATGAATTGAGAAGCCCTAACGCATTATCTTTAATGCCATAGTAGCTTAATTTCCGAATAAGAGTCTCGTGATCGACGCAATCAAACGCCTTGGATAGGTCACAGAAGATGCCAACAGCATCATGCGAGTCCTCCCAGGCATCAAATATATGTTTAATCAGCGCTACCCCTGCATCGGTCGTCGATCTACCTTTAGTAAACCCAAATTGTCGATCATGTAATAAACGATTACAATTAAAGTGAGACAACAACTGGTTTAAAATTATTTTTTCAAATATTTTACTAATTGCCGGTAAAACGGATATTGGCCTATAATTCGCGGGATCAGACCTACAACCACTTTTAAACAATGGAATAACTTTACTAAATTTCATTAAATTGGGAAACGTACCCGCGTCGACACATCTATTGAAAATAACCGCTAAGTAATGCGCTATAGAGCCAATAATTGAATCTAAAATTCGTACAGAGATGCCCCAAATATCTTCTGTCTTTTTCATATTCAACGATTTAAAAGCCTTTACTATACTATCTGGAGAAACATGAGAAAATTTAGGAAGAATGATTGAGCATTCACTTACATTCGATTTCAAAAGTGATTCGGAAATACTAGGCGAAGAATCCAGGGATCGAGTAGTCTCAATCGGTATATTTGAGAAAAACTTCTCAAACTCAAGAGCTACATCGTGATCCGATTCAATGATTTTATCTCCTTTTTGTAGACTGAAATGAGAGTCGCGAAGCTGCACTTTACCTGTCTCTGTATTAATTACATTCCATACAGATTTGATTTTGTTATCAGAATGATTAATTTTATGTGCGATAAACATTGATTTCGCCAAAGCACAGACACGTTTAAAGATTTTTGAATAATTCCTTACGTAGTCAATAAATACCGGACTATGGTTAAACGTTTTTTCGTAATAAAGATCATACAATTTCAGCCTACTTCTGTGAATTCCTATCGTAGCCCAATCACTAAATTTTTTATGACCTACTTTTTTCTTCTTTCGAGGAAATGCCTTGTCAAATTCTAATTTTATTGCTCCAAACAACGTAGAATAAAGTTTATCGGGATCATTAGAGTAAGGCAACGATGCTAATTTAATATCTATACAGTTCTTGAATTTGTCCAGCCGTGAACCAGTAATAGGTCTACAAACGACGTTCTCAGTATTTTTAAGAAATCCGTTATAAAACATAGCCTTTTGTCCACAATGATCAGAATTAAAACAATTAATAATTACTTTTTCAACTGGATCCATATTACTAAAGATATTATCCAGGCAAGTTGCTGTGGATGCAGTAATTCTAGTAGGTTCTAAGAATAAATTGCCTAAGTTGAACGATCTAAACAAACTCAATAACCTCGAGCTGAGACTTGAAGATTCCAACAAATCGACATTGAAATCCCCACAAACAATAATCTCTTTTCGGCCCTTACTAACTATGTTCAATGAATCTTCCATCACTTGTTCAAAAATAGCGAAATCGCCTGATGGAGGTCTGTACGCGCAAATAACAATGAAACGTTGGAGTTCAACACACGCCATCTCAATATTTCTTTCGCTCGATAGTTGTACAATATCCCTACGTTCCTTTGACTTAAAAGAATTATTTACAATTATTAAAGAGCCGCCATGAATCGCTGACTTACGTGCAAAACAACTTATTACTTGATGATTATTAAAGTTAAACATCAATTGGTAATCTCTTAACCAATGTTCACTAACACAAAATAAGCCTATATTATTATTATCTAGGAATAAATTTAATTCTGCTAACTTACTATTAAGGCCTTGAATATTTTGATGAACAACATTTATATAATCTTTGTGTTTGACGATACTAGGATCACTATTAAATCCCTGTATCTTCTGAGCTATGTACATTTGTGATGATATATACGGTTTCTTACAGCTAGAGTCGATTTTTGTTTCGTTAATAGGTTTAATAAACGACTCTGTTGTCTTTTAAATGTTTAAATTCACCTTAATTACAGTTGGCTTACTACTAAATTCGTTACTTAAACTAAATAAAATATTTGACGCTATCAATGTAGCTATTCTATGTCTAAATTTCAGTGGTAGATATACACTACTATGTCTCATTTGTAAATTATAACTAATAAAATTATTAGTATCAAAAAAGTCTAGAATACTACTATGTCTAGTTGACAAATGTTGAATTAAATTATTTAAATAATGAATATAGGCTTGTTGCCTACTTGTCATTTTGTGCGAGTATGGAAAAGCACACCACGTGACTTTTCTCACCTCACATTCCTCTAGCAATTCAAAGAGTTGTATGATGTGACTTTTCTTAGTCTTTAAGCCATTACCCAATAATATTATGACATTAAAATAAATAAACATTTATGTGTCATTTTAAACAAAATATATAAACGAATTATTATTGAATAGTCAACCCCACCACCCCTATCGTTTTCAGCAACTCACCTCTCGCTACATTCTCGGGTGCTGTCGGGGGTGCTCTGACTGGCTCAATGAGTGAACCTGTGAAGAGGCGCCTGGAAGACAGCTTCACTATACATTTGGGTTCACAATTGAAGCAAACACACAATGTTAGGATATTAGCTGCCAATGTGCTGGATTTGTGCAGACACCATGATGATAAGTAAGTGCTGCATTTCTAATGATTCACAGCCTTCAACGATGCAGTGAGATAGGCCTAGTAAGCCTGATTTGTTTAATAATTATATTTTCAGGGCAACAGAGGCATCTCGTCGTGTACAAACAGCCCTCAGTCTATATTCTCATGAGTTATCTGGTATTGTTTTGTTAACGACTTGGCCTCCCTCGGATGTCATACGGAGCCTCACCGCGATCACTGCTGCCAGCACTGAACATCACACGACACATATACAAACGCAGCTAGATATATGTAAGGAGTTATTGGTGCAGCCGGTGAGTGGAACTGAACAGCTGGATGTAGGGCTTTCTCACTGAGCATCAGTACCACCTGTTGGTAGGGGCCAGCAGTACTTTAGTCTGCTTGTAGTGTATCATGATTTGGGGTCAGATTGAAAATAACAAAAGACGAGTTCTACTTATAGAAGCTCATCATACTGGTTGCCAGAACTATTTTCAAGTTAATGTAACTAGCTAATACCCTCGGTCTTATCCCGGTTAATTTTGTTTTTTACTGACGACTGTCGAGTGTGAACTTTCTTACGGATATTAAGTATTGTAGTTAGTACCTAGATAATTAAGTTTTTTTTAGGTTTGATTAGGTACCTTACAGGTAAGAGCCGTAGTAGCACCCCTTATAGCTTCCCTCCATATTTTCCAGTTAGAACGTCGCAATAAACTAGCAGAACAGAATTCGGAAAAGCCGTCGAAAATGGATAAAAAGCAACGGTTTCGTGGTGGGATGCGAACTGGTGACGTGTTGATCACAAAGCATTCTAACTTGCCAGACACTCATGTTATCTTTCACATGTTGGCTGAAGATGATGATTTGAAATCTGGTAAGAAATATTTATATAATTAATTGTTTCAGAGATATATGCATCCCATATTAGGCTTGACATGTTGGATTGATCACTTGGTTACAATATTGGTTTAGATTGGCGAGTTTCTTGTGGTCTTCTTCTCGTCATACGCCTTTCCGAATCCATTGTAGAATCTGACGATGATCAAGCGCACGCCTTTAGTGCCTATGCTAATAAACGATTTTCATTTCTTTTCAATATAAAATTGATTCAAGTCATATTTGAAAGAAAAACCAATTTAAGGAAAGCAGGAAAAAAATCCTTTTTTATTTGCAAGTTTAGTTTAGAATCATATTGAGTAAGAACAGTTATTTGTGGTTTTAGCAGAGTTGGCACGTTTCAGGTGACATAAACTCCCGCCATCCGGCCATTCTGGGTCTGCGGAACATCCTGAAGATGGCGTGCAGCAATGACGTCACCAGCATCTCCCTGCCCGTGCTGTTGAAGCATGAGATGTCAGATGTGAGTGTACTAACACTTTCCCACTTGTAATTGTTTATAATTATCCAGCATACTGCACAAGTGTGGGCGTAGCCAGGGTGGGGCGGAGTGGGGCACTTGTCCCACCCTGTCTCTGACCTGTAAAGTACCTAATCAAACCTAAAAAACTAGGTACTAACTACAATACTTAATATCCGTAAGAAAATTCACACACCGGGATAAGACTGTGGGTATAGTTTCCTAGTTACATATTGTTTTAGACTGCTGCCCCACCCTGAGCCCGTGGCTGGCTATGGCGTGGTTGCGTGTACTCCTTTTTATAATATTTAGTTCTAATGTAATTTTGTAGGTAGGTGAAATAAATAAATAAATAGTTACCACAAGCAGGTCCTGAAATGTGGGTCACCTTGCAGATACTGGGCTAATAGCATGTGATGTTTTCTGAAGGATATTTATTTATTTATAAAGGAAATGACAACGTCGTGGTGCATCCGTCGCGCCGAGTTGGTGCTGAAGTGCGTGAAGGGCTTCATGCTGGAGACGGCGTCGTGGGGAGGGGCTGAGCTGAAGAATATACAGTTCATAGTGCCCGAGGGGATCAGTGAGGACGTGTTCGGCACTCTGGCGGCTCTCTTGCCCGCAGTTTTTAGAGTATCCACGCCTTTGAAAATAAAAGCTAGCACTTAGAAAGCTGAAATCGTAGTATACTGTGTAATTGACTAAAACATATATATGAAACTAGCTTTACCCGCGGCTTCGCTCGCATTTAAGTCATTAAATAAGTATCAGAGATCATTTCAATAGAAATGAATCAATATGATAACTATATTTTCTTACTTGGCTAGGATTATCAATTTTTAAAAATGACTACATACAATGCAATATAAAAATGAGAGACGGTAATAAAAATAAATATAGAAAAATTCCAAACAGCTGAAACTGTAGTCAATTGGAAACTATTGTAAAAAATAAATATATTTTTTAATAAAAAGTATCCTATGTTACTTGTAGTACCTCCAAAAATATGTGTACAAAGTTTCATGATGATCGGTTAAGTAGTTGTTGCGTGAAAACGTAACAAACAAACTCACATTCACATTTATAATGTAGTAGGGATTTGATTCATGTTTTTGGCGTGGTCGTGTGACCTAGTCGATTTTTACCAAGCGGCAAACATAGTCTCGTGGAAATCAACCCTAAAAGCCGTTATCTAATCTGAGTATTTATTGAATTGAATTAAAAATTGTTTTTAAAATTAAAGTTGTTTTATTGACTTTTTGTAATTACTTCTTTTGTGATTGCATTGTTGAATTATATTTCTTTATTTGTTGCGACTGACGATGTTTCGATTATGTGTTCTTGTATTAGTTATTTTTATAACTATGGTAGGTTTTCTCATATTCTGTGGGCTTATCACGAATTTTAGTCTGGCTTTCGAACCGAGTTCGCTTCAAGCGATTTGTATGGAAATTTGAGCAGCGCCACCGCGTGCGGATTTGGAACTACAATATTTTAGATACTTTTTGTTAATTTTCGAACGTCTAGATCTTTCGTTCATTTGATAGATTGCTGGTGCTCGTTAGTCGTTAGTAAAAATTCATGATCCCGATTGCTAACAGATCCGTTTTACTTGTGACAGCTTGATTCGAAAGCCAGACTAAATTCGTGATAAGTCCACTGTTCTATTTTCTTGTATAGATTCTTAATAGCTTCTAGGCTGGGACTTGTATGTATATTTGAAACCTTAAAGATTAGAAGTCACTTTTTGTGCAATTGTAATAAAACTGTTTCCGTTTAATTTGTCTTGAGTATATATTGCATTTCGTACTATATATTTATATATTTCCTGTCGGTTGGAGCTTTATTCATTGACAAATAATTAATGTTTTTTATTAATTAGGTAAGACCAAATGTTATAAAAGAAGGTGAAGAAGATGGTAAGTATTGTTTTTTTAAATATACAGAGTATGGAAAAAAAATGCAAGATTGTTGACAGAAAAAAAAATTGCGATATGAGATTTGGGAGAACGGAAAATTTAACATAAGGTTAAAGGGTAAAATTGAAAATGTCATTTACAAAACACGATGAAAACGTGACCTGTAAGATTTTCAGGATTCATAATAATCAAGCATTCATATTAAATGCGGTTGAAAACACTATTGTTTCACCAACATAACGACTAACCTTATAAAGAAATCATACGATTATTAACAAATTAAGAATAATATTTATACTTCATAGAAACAATAGAACCAGCTAATGATGAAGACGCAGGGAAAAATATGATACGACCAATTATGGTTGGTAAGTGAATTAAATTATTTCTTATTGGGTCATTTCCCAAGCAGTTGTTTGCGAACAGGACTGTCACTTTGGATTAGTCCAGAATCGACTGTAATAATATATTTAAATCTATATATACATTTTTATTAGTAGTAGTGCAATGAATTGTAACTAACGCTTGAATGACTAGTCTTAGACCTTATTTCACTAGTCCAGCCATTCTCAAAGTGTGTTCCCCGGTACCCTAGGGCTAAAATACTGCAAAAAATACCTGCCAAAGGGAGATTATAAGGTTACATCTAAATATTATAAATCAGTTTTTTATAATTATATTAAGGCTTTTTCCTTCGACAAAAAAGTTTGAGAACCGCTGCACTAGTCCATTCCACTCTCGTACATAGACAGACAATAAATAAGCAATTTATAATAGAAATTGCCAATAATGTTCCGACTACCCTAAAATGTTACATCATTGTTCATTCCAATTAGAACTAATAACACTACATCAAATAGTTCCGCGACAGACTACTAGGCAGTCTGGGTTGGAGCTAGGGGCGGATCGTGAATTTGTGGGGCCCTGGGCTAATACTACTTGGGGCCTATTAATTATTTAACTAAACTTTGTCCATTGTCTGTCGTTGTAATGGAGCTGGGTACCCTTTGTATACACGAGGCCCTGGGCTTAGGTGGAGCCCAGTCAACTTTCAGGTGAAACTATGTGTTTTATTGTTTTCAGGTGACATAATAACAGCGAACGATTTTGACCTTATATCTAAAATGCTTATTAGTAGAGGCATAAACATGCATTTGAGTAAGTATCTATATCGGTACAAGGTCAACAAAGAAATAATGACATTTACCATTTGTAACGGTTGGTTATAGAGATGAATTTAACACTAGGTTTACGGGACGCGTCAATTTGACGCATTTTGACTTTTATCAAAGAATTACCAAAAACTGTTTAAATTTTTATTTTATCTCTTTGTATGACTTTTATTAATTCGAGGGAAATATATATTGAAGTCTATTTTCTTTAAAAGTGTTGAATTACTGAACTTGTCTATGTGGTATACCTATCGCTACGATATGCGTCAAATTGACGCGTTTTAGTAGAAGTAGGTATATAGAAAACGTCCGTAAACCTAGTGTTAAAAACAGTGTACAGTCTATATAGCGACACTTGTCGTTAAATGGAGAGAACATAAATTGATTTTATTTTACTATTAGTAATTACTAATAAAATATAAAGAACGTACACAGCTACATTTCTTATTAATTTCAGCAACTTAGAAAGTACTGTTTATGGCTTAATAATTACGTATTGTTGTCGTTATTTAGAGTGAGTGTAATGCTATCATTGTATGGTTAATAAGATAAACTAACAAAAGTGATTTCGTTGTTTTAAAAAGCTTGTCGCTAATCGAGTTAATCAGTGGGCTTATCACGAATTTAGTCTGGCTTTCGAATCGAGCTAACACAAGTAAAACGGATCCGTTAGCAATAGGGATCATGAATTTTTACTAACGACTAACGAGCACCAGCAATCTATCAACTGAACGAAAGATCGAGACGTTCGAAAATTAACAAAATGTATCTAAAATATTGTAGTTCCAAATCCGCACGCGGTGGCGCTGCTCAAATTTCCATACAAAGCGAACTCGGTTCGAAAGCCAGACTAAAATTCGTGATAAGCCTACTGTATTAGAAATATCGGTGCTAAGCAACTAAATTACTTTGTACTAGATCCCGATTGGCTTTTGGACAGATTTATGCATTAAATATTTGACTCGATGTTATATGTAATTGTTTCTAGATTTAAACCGAAGATTTAGTTTCCACTTCAACTGGGACATTGAGATTAATAAGAGAGATCGTAAGTAATTAACGATTTTTGTTACGATAAAGCGAATCAGGAAATATACATTGAACGTTTTATTATCTCAAATGTCGTTTTTGTTAATAGTTTCAAATATTTTTAGATGGTTTACATTCTTTTCTAAATCGCCTATCATGTGATCACGTTCTAACTAGTATTAAACAATTGTTTTATACCATAATTTAAACATGACCTTAATTTTATGTGTAATGTTAGCTCAAATCTTATTAAACAAAAATGAATACGATATTTTGAATAAATTCGGAACGCATTTAAAAGAAAAGAGATGGCATGATGTGGGAAAGTGACGGAATGAACAAGATGGCGCGCATTTGTTCTTTTGAGAGAATACATATTTTACAAAGAAAATATTCTACACCAGTGTTTCCCAACCTTTTTTATGCCATGCCCCATCTTAGCGAAATTATACCTGATAATTATTTACCAACATTATTTAAGAATTTGCTTTTTTCGTTAAATTTAGCACCGAAATCTAACATTGCTCTACACGGCCCATCTTAATTATACCTGATAATTATTTACCAATAAGAATTTGCTTTTTTCGTTAAATTTAGCACCACAATCTAAATTGCACTACATGACCCATAACAAAGGGGCGTGGGCCCATTGGGAAGCACTGATCTACACTGAAATATTCGATTTTATTGTATTGAATTTAACTTCTATTTGATAACTTACACTCTAAACAAGGTAGATTAAATATATACAAATATTATAATAAACCAAAGTTTAGGGAATTCGCTTGTCAATCTTCGACGAATGAATGAGCAAGAACTGGACCTTCTTAAATTATATTTTGCTATTTCAAAGCTAATTATAAAACGTGACCTAACCTAACGCTTGGACGTGGTAATGCTTTGGCTTTACCTTGTAAGATACCTAATCAAACCTGCAAAAACTTAATTAACTGTTTCGGATAATTAAAATTATATATAGGGTGCGGGTGTAACCTTTTTATATGAAAAAATTAACCGGGATAAGACCGTGGGTATTTGCTAGTTACATATTATTTTAGACTGCTGCCCCACCCTGAACCCATGGCTGGCTACGCTCATAGTAATGCCTATATTTGTATCTCCTGGCCGGTACCAATGTCCATGTACTCGTGGATACATTTAAAAGCAGCACTTAATTTTTATAGGTTCAGAAGGAAATCCAGACAATAAAACCAGTTTAGCCAGAGCTTTGTTCCATGAATTCTGTAAGTTCTTAATATTATCTATAAATCATTTCAAATATTTTATGCGGAGTTTGTTTCAATTATTTTAATTACAATGAAAGAATAGCTCAATAGAATAAAAATATTATTTTCCTACAGTTTTAACAGATAAATTCTCAGCCATGGTTAATGGTAAGTACATAGACTAAGTACCTGATGGGTCCATACTCCATGGAAACCAATACAGGCAAGCAACCTGCAAGCGTTCTTTCATTATTTAGCTACTGTATAATTTCTGGTCCTTCGAGCCGGATCTCTTAATCGTCATAGAGTTATGTAATAATAAAGGCTTCGTCGTTTATTAATAATACAGATTAACCTTTAGTAAAATGTGCAACACTTTTATTCAGTACATTTAATAATTTATTTACAATAATGAGAATGACTATCGCGCTTATTTTAACATATTATTTCAAAAATTGCACAACTGTTGTCTTCTTTTTTCTAAAGTAACCTTTGTGATTTTAATTTTATAAGGGTTTTTACGGTTTATTTAAATTGCAAACTTTTTATTATTGTAACCACTGTGCAATCTGATTTATGAATTGTTATTTACTATTTTTTCTGAATTAAAATTCAGTTTTTTTTATTATTATTTTATGTACAGGCTATGATTGACGAGTTTCTTGTGGTCTTCTTCTCGTCATACGCCTTTCCGAAGCCATTGTAGAGTCTGACGATTTAGTGCCTCTGTTAATAAACTATTTTCATTTCATTGTCTAATTTTAATTTTGTATTGCAGAAGATGATATTAAATATTTAGATGCATTACAAGCCCTGGCGTTGGATGGCACTGGTACGTATTGGTGTCTTCTTCGTCTACTAAAGTAGACGTTCGTATGCGCCTGTTTTTAACTGGATGCAATTGCTGTCTGGTCAGTCTCGTCTACTACCCCGGTTCAGTACTCTTTGTATATTAGTCCAGCATATGACCACACTCCGTCTGATGTTAAACTAGAGTGCGGTCCATGAGCATAGACAACTGTTACCACAGACACTATGCCGGCTTGAGGAGATGAATGTGCTCTGTCCAAATTAACAGGGCGCACTCCTCCGTACTCTTGTTGATTGCTCTAAAAATAACTATTCTTTCAGATACCAGCTTGCAATTAACTGTTAACGCATGTAAGTTTATTCTACATAATTATAGTTGAAACCTTGAGTATTGTAATATAGGTAACCCGAAAGGATCCCATTCAAAACTGACCTAACTAGGATCCTCATCTTGTCGAATGAAAACATGTTAATAGTCTGTAAGATAGTAGGTATATAAGAATGGTAACAATACTTCTTTTATATAAATAACAAAAAAAGTTTTTTGAGTTTTACAGCTCTACTACTACTACTAAACTACTAGTTTGACGATAGTTTCAAATATCACCACGCAGAATTGCAATATATGTCATTAAATATTATGTTGATTTGTTTTTTAATTAAGATACTAATTTTGTTTGATAAATGTCATCAATATATTTTCTTTACAAGGAAGTAACACATACATTTTATTGAGAAATAGACACAAAGTAAGAAGCCGGATAGTCGGCGCTTACCGACTAGTCGCCGACTAGTCGGAACATCTCTAATAATTACCCAGAAAGTGTTTTAAAAATAGATTG
>JAPWLS010000967.1:0-30121 GCA_028551675.1 Tineola bisselliella
GTTTCACGATGAACGGTTAAGTAGTTATTGCGTGAAAACGTAACAAACAAACTCACATTCCCATTTATAATATTAGTAGGGATGAGATGTGTATGTTATGGTGGTTGATTCAACAATAGTGTTTATTTCTAATTGGATCCTATTTATAATATTTCTCTTGCCTACACAGGCGTCTTGTGTGGTCCTGCATTTACGAGAATCGTGCGGTGATCTGGGGTCTTAACTCGTTCGTAAGATTTGAAATCAGTGAGCTAATTAATTTAATAGATAACAAACGATTGCAATTCGTTCGTAGTGTTTTTCAATTTCTTTCTTGCGTGCGTGATAACGACCAATGAGAATGAGTTATTAACACTAGATTTACCAGCTTAAATATACCTATTTCTACCAAAACCAAAAAAGTATATATTTGTTACAATAAAATTCATAAAACTAATTCTTCTGTTATAAATTAAAGAAGATTAGAAGGATTAAAGAAAATGTTACACACAGTAGGAATTTTAATTTGATCTTGCGAGACCAGTCATTTTGACTGCTCTGGTAAATCTAGTGTTAACGAGCACGAACTCTCTGAACAGAAAAATAACAACAAAACTGTTTTACGCATTAAATATGTTATGATTATTTTTTAAGCTTTCCAAACCGTTTCTCTAGTTTTCGATGCTTGCTGGTCGGTCAAATATAATCTGTGTTGAATCCGCAGCGTCGAATTCGTGTATATTTAAATAATTAAGTACAATTTCATATATTGACAAGGAAAACGGTGAGATTACGATACAAATATTAAAAACACGAAAATAATTATCAAAAAAGTTATATAACAAAATACCTACTTATTTCACTTTAATTGATTAAATTAATTATTTAATAACTAATTATAATAATAACACATTTTATTGAAACACCAAACAAATCAGTTATTAGCTGAAGTTAAACGCCAACTGACTGATAAAAGTGGAATTATCAAGATCATTTCGTCCGTCTACAAAAATAAATACTGCAGGGGACGTCAAGCTCCATTCTCTTATTTACAAAACTTTAAATTAATCAACACTGCCCATTAAATTAATCAAACTAAGCTGCATAATTTCATGTCTTTTTTTATTGATAACCCAGCTGATGTTAAGCTAGAGTGCTGTTCATGAGCATAGACAACTGTTACCACAGACACTATGCCGTCTTGAGGAGACGAATATGCTCTGTCCAAATTAACAGGGCACACTCCTCTCGTTATCTCGGCTACTTCTAAGGTCACTTCACGGGTGTTCCGCTTGAAAGTGGTGGTACTACCCCAGGACGGCATACTGGGCTACCTACCACTCATAAATGTAATTGTGAAAAGCTAATTTTTGATATTGTATGTTATATTATTGACAGTGCCATCTATGGGCGAATAGCGTAATCGGGTCATGTTTATTTTCCTCTAATGGGTACGGAATGAATAAATAAAATATTCAATATAAGCTTATTGTGTTTGTTTTGTATCGGCAACGCACATACAGGTGGAAATTCTCCCGAAAACTCTTATACACCTTTGCGTTAGAAATACAAACAAAAATGTGTTTTCGTTCAACGAGCTGCTAAATTTGTTTTGATGTGACTCGCAAACACACTCCCCAACAATGTTAGAGGCACGCTCCTACAATATAACGAACTGTTCAATTCGAAAGCTCATCAACACCCATCGTAGCATTTTAACACTTAAGTAATTAACGATTACTAAATAAAAGAATAGTCAGTCAATTTTAATTATATTGAATTTAATGTTATACATAGCTATATATTTTTACATAAAGATTGTTATTTACTTTTATTTCTCTGAATTAAAATTCTTAAAATTATGATTGACGAGTTTTTTATGGTCTTCTTCTCGCCATACGCCATTGCCTTTAGTGCCTATGCTAACAAACCATTTTAATTTCATATATTGGCCCGACATATACATCCACCTTCACTATACCGGCCTCATTAGACAAGTATGCACTGTTTTAGATTGCTATTAACGTATTGATAAAAATGTTGAAAGCTTCTAATTGAATTACACATTAGTATCGAGTATACAGTAATGATTTTGTTGCCAGCATTACAGTGGTGACATCTACCTGTCTGCTTAAAAAAAAGAGATATGTTCCTGTAATTATTCCTTAGCATGTAAAACAAAATATTATGTAAATTTTAGAGCTAGTATCATACGAATAAGTTCATTCGATTTTCGATTATAAAATGTTTAGGTAGGTATATATATATATATATATTAGACCGGTTCAAAAAAATCGACTATTTTTTTTTTTTCAAAACCCGCAGTGAAATATCTTCCTAGTCACTAAAAAAGAAGCCTGTGAAAACGGGAGCTCTTAATATCAATTTTGAAAGGTCGCTCATCGTGAATTTCTATTTTACGTTTAAATAACATAGGAAAAAAAATTTTTTAACTTTGGAATTTTACAACTCAGTTTTGAATTAACATGTCGGAGTGAGCAATACATATACGCTCTAAATAAATTGTCTCTTAAATTTTTTCTGTAAGTTCTTTCCTTTAAAAGTTATTTGAGTTTAAAATTCAATATGTAATCAATTTCATTTTTTTTCTTAAATTGTGATATAAATAAATTTTATCGCTTAACGAAAATAAAACTTATCTTCGAAAAAAATTATTTTACAATTTAAGATAAGTTTTATAAGCGATAATATTTATATCACAATTTAAGAAAAAAAAATATTGATTACATATTGAATTTTAAACTCATACTTACGAATTTCCTTCAAAAATATGTAAGACATGTTAATTCATTCCAAAGTTAAAAAAAATTATTTTCCTATGTTATTTTCGATTATAAAATATTTAAATTCATATATATTTATTATATATATATATATGAACCGGTCTAATATATATGTTTATATTAATAAACCTGTTAAACGAAAGATAAACTGTATTTGAACAAACAATTCGTCTGTATTTTATTAAAACTCGTATTAGTATATCAAATAAAAATCAAATTTCTTTAATTTTTGGACACATTCGACAAACACACCTCATCCAGTTATTTGAGATCGATTTAAACTCCATTCAACACCATTATGCCGGCTTAATGAGTAAACAATAATATTACAAGTTAATTTCGAAATCGGCTGATTCTAAGATACAAGTCTAGGTGGTTGATACAATTAATGATTACTACTTAAAAAGAGATGTTAGCTGAACCTTCATGAAAGCCAATATGCCTAACACGCGTGGCATTTGTTTTAGGGGGGGCTACTCAGGCGCACAAATTTCGGACTAAAATACCGATATTTCCTACTCAAGGATACTTACGGATCCGTAATCATTTACGAAATTACAGATTTGACAGTGACTTCACGACGGATAGGCAATTCAGGGTTTATTTTATGGACGTTTGACAGGACTTTTAGCAAGCTTATATGTCAAAATTTATGTATCACGAAACTTCGGATATGCCTGAGTAGCCTCCCAGATTGTACGAACTATTTTACTGCTTGTAAATAATATGAGTGAATAAATAATAGTAAGAAAAGTTGGGCGCCCCTGCCTCCGATAGCCCTTCCCCCGTCTTAACCTCTGTGGCAACCGTCTCAAACGAGATAATGATCAAAATAATATTTATTTACTTACTTAGTCGACACGAATTCAAATCCGGCATTTATATATTTATTCATCTAAATATTTACTAAATTACAACCTACTTATTGTGTTTGTGTTGTCTTAGTCCTGGGATCTACAGCAACTGGTCCTGATTGTGGTAAATGATATACAATGAATTTGCAAAGTCAACGTGCTCGAATCACTATATGTGTTATAAATAGTCAAAACCGGATTCAATAATTCAATATTTACAATATCCTTATCAATATAAAGCCAATGTGTTTATTATTATCGTAAGAAGCGAAGATAGGTTGCGTCATAAAATAATACGGTACGTGTTTTATCATTGTTTTACGACCTTTTACTAGACAATCATCTTAAATTGTTTAATTGGCGCCAAATAGCAGATAAAGGTAAGCAGAACTTTTCAAAACACAACCATTTCGTATTTTTTACAAAATATACCTTAACTATTTATAAATGTTAGATAACGATGAGATTTTAACGATACTTATGTGAAATAATATTGCTCATTAAAATGGATTAAAATATATAATTATCACAATGCATTGTGGCAATAAAAAGACAAGAGGAAACAAGAAAGATGACACTGACAGACTAAACGTCAAAACCTTAAATCTTCTTAAATAAGTATTTTCGGCTTGTAGAATCGACCGCCACAAGATCATTGAAACAATTTTTATCGTCGTCATCAAAAACATTTATTTTTTAAAAAGTGGTCTAAACGTTTAAAAAAGTGTCAGTCAGTCAGATTTCGTACCCAACTGGTTTTTTTAAACTATATGTTACGGTTAATTCAAGTTACCTGCACTACACGTAAATCTCTAGCGTATTGAGTATTACAACTCCCAGAACTTGTGTATTGTAATAGTTCGTGTGACATTTCTAAGTCTTCTGAACTATTGTTTTCGATTGTTCACAACTATGAAATTATTATGAAAACTTATTCTTTCAGTTTCACTACTTTGTTTTTTCAGAAAATATATTCTTTGCTTTTAGTTGAATGTTATGTCTTATTTAAGGTCAATTGTTTTTTTTATTACTCTGCCGTATGTACATATTTCACTGGACCTGATCTAATTTTAATTCTTGTGAATTATGTGATTTATGAATTGTAATTTACTTTTTTTGCTATTGAAAATTCAGTTTTTTTGTTAATTATTTTATGTACAGGCTATGATTGGCGAGTTTCTTGTGGTCTACTTCTCGTCATACGCCTTTCCGAAGTCACGGTAGAGTCTAACGTTGAGCAAGCGCACGCCTTTAGTGCCTATGCTAGTAAACTGATCACGAACAACTTCTAGTCTTTTTCTATACTATGTTTTAGGTTCTCTTCATCATCATGGAGTCCACCATGCTTTTCTTAGTGCGTATTTATTATAGTAAATTACTAATAAAAAAATTAATTGAAAGAAAAACACAGAATATTTATAATTGTTTTAAGTTTGGTTAAAACGCTTACAGCTCGTTGTAGATGTACTATATATGGTGAAGTGATATTTTAATAGAAACTGAATATTAAATTATAAATTCCTTTATATCATTGTAATAAACACAAAATCGACTAAGTGAAATATCTTTAATTAAATTCAAATAATACTAATTTCTGAAAATTTAAAGGATTATTCTTGTTCTGTTTTGTTTTTTTTTTTATTGATAGCCCAGCATATGACCACACTTCGCCTGATGTTAAGCTAGAGTGCGGTCCATGAGCATAGACAACTGTTACCACAGACAGATGTCCGCGCGCAACAGTCGACTCCACTATGCCGGCTTGAGGAGACGAATGTGCTCTGTCCAAATTGACAGGGCACACTCCTCTCGTTATCCCGGCTACTTCCAAGGTCACTTCACGGGTGTTCCGCTTGAAAGTGGTGGTACTTCCCCAGGACGGCATACTGGGCTAATGCCATCATCAGTCTGCCTACCACTCTTTGTGTGCCTATATTATTATACTATAGGCATTGAGCGACCAAAGTACATATAACAAAGTTACATTGGTACTTGCTTAATTTTTGAGAGATTCGAACACGGGGTCTCTACTTTGTAGGTCTCGAACCTGCTACTTTTCAGGCTGTACTCATGATCGCGCATACATCACTAAGAAACACATATAAACCAACATAGATCTGCCTACAATCGTTTAAATATATAGATACAATTTTAAAATAACAAGAATTAACCTCCGTGAATGTCAAAATTCCGCCCAAAACACAAATCCGAACAAAAAGCACTGACTTCAATTTAATAAAAGGGTTAACTCACAACAAATTCTAATTCGATTGTGGGCTTTATAACTGAGACACCAAAGATGATAATTGATTAAGATGCGAGATAGAAAAGACGTCTAATTATAGACATTAGAGTCACCCCCAGGCCTGAATTAATGAAGCATAGTTATAAATCTCATTCCCAATTCAGTCACCAATCGACTTCACAAATTATGGTATTGTAAAAATTACATCTGTCATTGAAGTGAAAATATCTAACAGTTTAAGATAATATACTCACTATGGACCGTTCTCCAGCTAAACCAGCGGTTCTCAAACTTTTTTGGCGAAGGAAAAAGCCTTAATACAATTATTAAAAACTGATTTAGGGTAAAACGAGGTAATACCGGTCAGTTCACAATTCCGGTCACCCAAATATCTTACAAAGTACTTCGTATACGCGCACTTTGACATGCACATATGTTGGCGTGATTGTTCCCCATCTCGACACATCGATCTTCGATAAGTTACAATCACGCGTCACTCAGAACGAGGCGTTTGTTTGTTTCACGAAGTTTTCTTATAATTTTTTGGTCGCAGAAAATAAGAGGTGAGTATTTTAATATTCATATTTCATTTATTGCCTGTAATATTTTTTGTCAATCAGTTATCCAACTATCCATTTGCATGCAGAATCCAAGCAATTTGCAACAAGTTTTTTTTTAAATGATTATTAACCTCAAGAGTGCACATGTGGCTAATGCCGGTCATTGTGACCGGTATTACCCGCAAGTCACATATACTAGTAGATGTTATTTTTTAGACTTAATAATCAGTTTCTGTTTATGTTTGTTGCATTTCTATTTTCTATATTGTATACATGTATCTATATTCATATTTATTTTCAATTTTAGAATGTCAAAATTCGGAATATGAGCCAAGGATTGAACGTAAAATTGAACCAAAGCGAATTAACCAGGGCAATTAAATTTGTCGATAAATCGATACTAATAAAAGAAGCAACGCGTTCTACTGGTATCCCATTTTCAACCCTTCAAGAAAGATTAAAAAAAAACCCTGAATCACTGTCCAGTCTTCACGAAGGAACAGGAAGTAGAAACGACAGATCAAGTATAATTCCTCGGAAAGATATTTTATGGCTACATTTCAATTCAAATAAGAAAGATGGCTTATGAATATCCTGTTAATAATAATTAGAAGCACAACTTTGACGAAACATTCTTAATAAAGAAATTTTGATAGAAAGATAACAGAGAAGAGGAACAGAGAAAAGAAATGCACTAAACAAGAGTCCCGTGTTTGCGATACGTGTTAAAAGCTTGACCGGTATTGTCAACCAGCTGACCGGCATTATGTGCTATGGCTGGCAATACCGGTCAAATCTACTTTTTTTTTAAACGATTATTGTGCCAAATTCTTTATAAATATTGATCTCATTGTTAATGGTTATCCTAGAATAATAGTTGAAGTTATGTTTTCAGAAAATTTTAAAATAAAAGGTTGTGTTTTCACTGAGTAGTGTCTTCTTTTGCTTAAGTGACCGGTATTACCTCACTTTACCCTATATGTATTTATGAATTATAATCATATTGTAATGTAATATTTAGTTGGAATATTTAGATGTAACCTTATAATCTCCCTTTGGTAAGTATTTTTTTGCAGTATTTTAGCCCTAGGGTTCCGCGGAACACACTTTGAGAATGGCTGAGCTAAACAAACAGGCTGAGTGTGGTCAGATGGGCTACTAAGAAAAAAAAAGTTTTTTATTCAAACACATTTTTTATTCACAACTTTCGTCTTCAGTATTCAATTATGAAAGCTCTATTGACAAATAAAAAAACAATTTATATTTAATAATAAGAAATAAGATTTACCTATTTATTATTCATTCATAATATTACAATTATAAGAATACCGATATTTGTATTGCACAATGCTCGTACGAAAAATTCAGGCGTTTCACGGTTATCAAGTAAAAATATTCTTAACAATATTATTATATACAATATATAGAGAACTTATTTAAATAATGAAAATCGAGAATTGCATATTTAAAAAAAATGTGAGCCGTCACGGGACGCCCGGCAGATGTGAAACATCGAGTTTATTCAAGTCATATGCGTAATAGACAAGATTACAACAGGAATGAATTTTTTTACAGAAAATGATGACTATTTATTTAAGAAACATTTATTTATATTAAATACAGATCAATCATCAGAATCAGAAATAACTCCATAAAATAAACTCGTCGCCACGGCAAGCGTCGCCACGCCAACGATCCGGTTTATACCCGCGCCAATAGATGTTTCACATTAAAATCAATATAATTAATTTTAATGTACTATTGTAGATAATTAACTAAAAATATGATATTTTAAAAGAATTCAGGCGTTTTCACTACAAATTGGAATATTTTTAGGCACTTGATAATACATAGGGGTTTCCTTTAAAACAGTCGAACCTAATGTGTGACCACCAGACACCAGTAATAACTTCTTCCTCCTATGATACCTGAGTAGAGAAGGTATGGTGGAAAAAGTTCTCTGTCCTTTTCTAGCAAAGCCTAAAGCTAATCTACCATCATCTCTTCTTCTCACTCCAACATTATGCACGGCGCCTGCGCATGACACACTTAACGTGTATGCGTGACTTGGCTGTAAATAAAATATTCATGTACTAATAATACCAACTATTTATTAAAAATAAAATGCACTGCGTCATATATTTAAAAACGTAACTAGTCTCGTGAAAAACAGAAAAGCAAAACATAATATATTAATAGTTATATAGCGCCTAAACAATGGTGTCGGGTTCGTGCCCCGTTGACCCGAGGGCCCTATAGCGAGTGCCCTTGGGTCAATTACTGTTAGCGTCGATCTCGCCTCTTCTCTCCACCTAACCCAATTTGATGCACGGCTGACTGACTACAATCGCACACAGCAGTGCTTTTTACATTTTCTAGTTTATATACATATCTACAATATATTTTATTTATATATGAAGAGAAAATAGAGATTTTCCACTAAGTGTAATAACAATTAAGTAAATCAATTCGTTTATAAGACAAAGTATAAAGGAACCTCAATGTTTCTTTCAAATATGTCGTATG
This sequence comes from Tineola bisselliella, assembly GCA_028551675.1. NCBI lineage: Eukaryota > Metazoa > Arthropoda > Insecta > Lepidoptera > Tineidae > Tineola > Tineola bisselliella. Next base: position 8,969 of record JAPWLS010000967.1, read on the forward strand.
TAGGTACATGTAAGAAAGTTTATTGAAAAGTTCTGAAATAAATTAAACACTTTTGTTAATGACAGTACTAAACGTCGAGCTAATCAGCTCTAATAGAGATTATTGAAGTCTGGTTGTGCGGGACAAATTGGCGATATTGATTTCAACCGCCAACAACCGCCAACGACTGCCAACAACTGCTATCTGACATTCTCATAATTTACTCCACAATCAATATTATAATTATTTTATATACGAATATCTATACTACAACTTGTATATATTTAAGTATATATTATTATTTATTATATTCTGTAATGTGCTAGCTTTTACCCGCGGCTTCACTCGCATTTAAGTCATTAAATAAGTATCAGATATCATTTCAAAAGAACTACACTCAATATTTTACTATAGTCAATTGGAAACTATAGTAAAAAATATATTATTTTTAAATAAAAAGTATCCTATGTTACTTCTAGTACCTACCTCCAAAAATTTGTGTACAAAGTTTCATGATGATCGGTTAAGTAGTTGTTGCGTGAAAACGTAACAAACAAACTCACATTCACATTTATAATATTAGTAGGGATGTATTGTGTAGATTTAGTTATTATTAAAGGTTAGCGCATTAAGCTCGCCTATATGTAATTTTTTGCAATAAAGAATTTATTTATTTATTAGATTGTACATACATACTTATATACAATAAGTACAATTCATGATTGTTCAGAAGACTAAAATTACTCTGTGATGCGGCGCGGTGTATTCTATTAGCGGGAGCGGGATATATAAGTGGACTGTATTTTTTATGGGATTTTATATAATGCGGGATGGAATATAGGAAGCTCACACACTTACTTGTTTTGGTGGCTTCAGAGCTTCCCGCGGGAACGTATATAGCGGCTTATATTAATAGATGCGGAATTCTTATATATGCGGAATTTCTTATATATTTTCACTTCACTTTTTCAGCAGATTTTTTTGACGTCTATATTCTGACACTTCATATTTGACAGTATTTTTCTTCTTGAAGTTTCTTTTCTTTCAAGACCAACCTTTTTGGTGTGTGAGCGAATATTTTATAATAAATAAATAATAATAAATATATAACTGCGGAAATATGGGAATATGGCCGTAACACTCTGTTTATTGTTCTTTCTTGAATTGAATAATTTACCTGCGTCGATGGTCGTAGAAGAAAGGATCCATCCTCGAGTCCTTCCAGAAGTCTGTTGGCCTCGATCCTATCAACATCCAAAAAATATTCCTCGCTTTCCACGGGCACCGGAAGAGGTCGGTCGGCCATCTTAGTCTTCCGGTCGGTGGCGGCCGATCCCAGAATGGGTTCCGATATTTGAACGCGCGCTGATTCTGAATGCGACGTCGTTGGCTCTGAAAGGATATATTTTTTAAAATTATTTATTTACTTTTAGTAAATGGGCTCCAATAGAGCGCTTTTACTCGTCAATACAAATATAAATGAAATAAATTTATTAATTATCAATTTGATTTAGCTGCTGTATACTGGCATTGTCCACTTACATACTAATGTCATAATAATATATAATAAATCTACTATGACGTAGAAGAATAGCTGCTGTATAGGGGCATTGTCATCCTATTGTATACCTAAGGGTAAACATAAAATGATATAGATTATGTCCGAGCTTTTTTATCAGTAAGATATTCACCTAACGTGTAAAAATACAACATTTTGAAGTTTTACTCACAATTATGTTATATTTAACACAAACTTAAACAACATTATTAAGTTAATTAATTGTTTCAGGCGCAACTTTGCGGAAATCCATATTAAATGAAATTATTTAAAATTATTTTGTTTATAATTCCCGCTACATTAGGTCGATGAAGGAAAATAACCTCCACCAACATTCAATGACTTGTCTCGACGCGTTTCGCCACTTCACGTGGCATCAACAGTGGGCTTATCACGAATTTTAGTCTGGCTTTCGAACCGAGTTCGCTTCAAGCGATTTGTATGGAAATTTGAGCAGCGCCACCGCGTGCGGATTTGGAACTACAATATTTTAGATACTTTTTGTTAATTCTCAAACGTCTCCATCTTTCGTTCATTTGATAGATTGCTGGTGCTCGTTAGTCGTTAGTAAAAATTCATGATCCCGATTGCTAACGGATCCGTTTTACTTGTGACAGCTCGATTCGAAAGCCAGACTAAATTCGTGATAAGCCCACAGAATACGTGTGGTCACTTCGACTTACTATTCTATTAAAGCCTGCAAAGTATGCATAACATATCTTTCAAAAGATTGCATTAAAAATAATCCTGCTAATAAGTCTGCTGTCTTATTCTGTCTGATGTTGTCTTATGCTGTCATAAGATGCTGGCAACAACACAAGTGTTATTCTATTTCCGTTTAATAAATAAATTGAGTTAATTTATTTATGAGATGATGAATTATAATAATGTTATGAAGCTGGAGTTTTAATTGAATTAAGAAATTTTGTGAAAGTGTGAATATTACGAGGTATTTATTTCCTCCTCCTTCCCTCCTCCACCTTCTTACCTCTCCGTCCCCCTTGCTTACTTCAAAGTAACGACTTCAAACTCATCTAACTGATGTTAAGTTTACGCATTACATAATTACACTTTTGTAATTACAAACATAATTGGGACATCTCCCAGTAAAAATATGCTTGTTAGTGAGTTATCGTGGTTCTCAAAGTTGACTGGCCTCCAAGATTTTTAACAACAACTTGGCTGTATAAAACAATGAGGGTATAAATATTTATCCCTACTAATATTATAAATCTGAATGTGAGTTTGTTTGTTACATTTTCACGCAACAACTATTTAACCGATCATCATGAAACTTTGTACACATATTTTTGGAGGTACTAGAAGTAACATAGCATACTTTTTATTTAAAAAAAATAATAATTTTTTACTATAATTTCAGCTGTTTGGATTTTTTCTATATTTATTATTATGTTCGTCTGTCATTTTTATATATGCAGTATAAAAACTATTTGAATTTTTGAGGTTAGGTGTCATTTTTGTGGTTAGATGCAGCTTTATTATTTTAGATCTTACTGATACTTATTTAATGATTTAAATGCGAGCGAAGCACAGGTAAAAGCTAGTATATTATAAAAGGGACTACTATTATACAAACTAAATATATTGATAATGCTCTGAGATTAAAGAACTACTTAATCTCATCTTATGTGTTCTAATTGGAATAAAAATGGGAGTGTTACCAATACGAATAAAGGACTGTACTGTACACTGTAACACACACCTACATTCTACATATTACGTTTTGGGATTGATGATTCAGATGTGATACTACCTGCGATGACATCCGCAGCTGCATGATGCACGAGCCGACAGAAGCAATCCGCCACAAAGTCACTGAACCGATTTACTAAACTATTCACCAGAGGCACACTCACGCGAATACACCAGCACATTGCAGTTAAAATGTTTATTTCATTTTTCATAATATAACATATAAACAATTTGTATTATAACAGAAATCAACTATACGTAAATCACATTAAACGGCAATAATTTCAAAACAAACATCATCAACAAACAAACATCATCAACAAACAAACACTACATTATTAAATTATAAAATATAATAATTTTTAACTGAAATAACTATTTAAATATTAGAAGCACTATTCTATGAAGCAACACTCGTTGCACTAACAAACAATAATCATTATTTGAGTCTATAAATTAAAAAAAGATTGTCTCATCTGGTTCAGTACACTTTTTAGTTTCTTTACAAAAGAAAATGCTTTGTTTTTTTGTAGTGACGTCCTATAGAACTATCGATGAATTGTTTAATTAAAAAAAATATTTTCTAATTGATACACTTACTATACATTTTTAATAATAATAATAAATGCTTTATTGCTTTAAAAACATAATAATAACAATACAGACACAAATTAATTCATAGGAAACAAATTTGCGATCAATTGGCGATCTTTCACTAAAAGTAATTTCTTCCAGATAACCAATTGTCATAGAAGAAGCAGTAATAGTATTGGGCAATGCAATTTAGATAAATAAAATACATAAATATAAGTAAACTAAATGCATAATGAACATACACATATATACAAATATTATTCAGAAGGAGAGAGGTTTACATTAATTCCGAACTGCAACTACATATGTTAAAGTAAAACTTCTTTATCGAGGTATGAGAGAAAGTCGTCACATATTTCTGTTACGCGTCACATTTTTCAGTTACGCGCTATATAAGTAATACTTTTTCCGGCGAAGTAGGGATAGCATGCTCAATGTTATTTGTACCACTATCCCAAATGGGATACTGAGATAATAATCACCACTTTACCTACCACTGACATTGTATTCAAAAGTATTTTATTTAATTACTTTGTAAACACAATGTACCTTGCCTATGATACAAGCTTATTTGAAATCACAAAAAGTAAAATTGAATCGATGCAATCAAAACATCGATATCGACATCCCGCGCACATCACTAAGCACATGCACAACACGTGTGCCTCATAGCGAGATGAAAGAAACAAAACTTAAAAAGCAACCGCTTTCTTAAGCATTCAGTCCCATTTTATTTCATACTTTACTTTCGTTAGATGCACGTGATGCATGAATTCTTTTAGACATGTTCAAACTAAGACGTAACTAAGAGATATCCAGATAAGAGAGTATCAGTGTAACCATCAATTTATTAAATACTAGTTTTTACCAGCGCACTGCACCAGCGCTCTTTAGGACGAGCCGCCTCTGCATCTAGTTCAGGGTAGCCGGGGTACCCAGTAACATAGGTTTTCGAACCAAATGCAGGGGTCCTTGCTATTTTTTTATGAAACCAAATTGTTACAAAATAAACTTTTTTTTTAATCAAAATTTCAATTAATACAAAGTTATTATGTAATTATTTAAGTTAGAAAATAGCAAAATTAAGTTATTTACTTGGAACTATTTAATAAGAGATTCCTTCAATCGCTTACTTATTCTTGTTCATCATTTCTCATATTATATTAGCATTTTATAATGGCAATACAAAAGCAGGGTAATTACCCGGCATTTATTTAGTCGCCCACTAGCTTGTGTTGGAGCTAGACGTCGTTTTTACTTTAACACTGATGTAGGTATACTTATCTCTTTAACAATATTTATAACAAATTTGTAAAATCTTAAACTAGAATAAATAAATTTCAAATGATAATATTTCTTCAACAGTTTCAAAACGAATTAACCGATTTATAATTATATAAATATTTTTAAAAAACAATTTCTTATTGGATTTTTTTTCTAGAATGACAGTTTCCGGTTTATTTACCTCACATTACATTTAATATACATATACCTACGTATAATAACAAACAAAAAATATTAATAAAGATGTAATTTTTATTTAAATCAAATTGAAATTGAATCATTATCGAAACGCTTTCAAGAATAACTCACATAATCCGTTTTCTTATTGTATAAAGAAATTTAATCTTAATTACCCTTATTCGTAGTTTGAAAATAGTTTTAGACAAATTCGTTCGATAAGTCTGACCTTTATGACCCTTTTTACTTACTTCAAGGGCACCGACTCTATAGAACAATATGTTATTAATTATATTTATTACTAAGCTACGAAAGTACCTATATGTAAAAATATCATGTGGTTTCTTTTATAAATATAAATTAGCTTAGCATATGACCCCGGCTACTTTCAAACCGATCCCGAAACGCGACTAAATCAAGTCACGTATTTTTTTTATTGATAGCCCAGCATATGACCCCACTCCGCCTGATGTTAAGCTAGAGTGCGGTCCATGAGCATAGACAACTGTTACCACAGACAGATGTCCACTATGCCGGCTTGAGGAGACGAATGTGCTCTGTCCAAATTAACACACTCCTCTCGTTACAAAAACTGTATTTTTAAAATATTTTAGATAGTATTCGATTAAAAATATAAAGAATAATAAACAAGGCTGTCCCAGTCAAGCTTCACCTGCAGTGATATCAGCAGAATAAATACCAGTCTGTAATTATATTTAAAACGAACATACCTCTTCTGGTGCCAATATTTTCAAAATATTTTCTTATGACTGTGATGAAGGAGTCGTCGGTATTTTTATAGGATACTTCACAATAGTCCTTATTATTTTGGATTGGCACTAAGTAGTCTTCTACTTGTGCCTGAAAAATATGTATAAAATTTTCAGAGAAATGCGATACAAGAAAATAATCTAATTAGAATAATCTATTTAGAAAAAATTATATATATACAATCATAGACAAATCAAAGTCTAGTAGGTAAACTGTGAATATAATTGGTTGTTTCAGGCGTTACTTTGCGGAAATCCATATTAAAGGAAATTATTTAAAATTATTTTGCTTATAATTCCCACTACAACATTCAGTAACTTGTCTCGAAGCGAAGCCGAAGCGACCGCACATATTTTGATGATGCCACGTGAAGTGGCGAAACGCGTCGAGACAAATAACTGAATGTTGTAGCGGGAATTATAAGCAAAATAATTTTAAATAATTTCCTTTAAACTGTAAATAGTTGGAATTGAGGTCCAAGCTCTTCTGTTTCGAAGACTATAAAGCTCAAAAGCTTTCAGAACTAACTATATAGAGTGTTTTAAATTACTTCCAAGACTATAAAATTAATCGAATGCTCTTACCTTTGCATTTTCAGTAACTAATTGATTTTCATTATTTTCATGAACGGAATCATACATAGAGCCTTCATCGTTTTTAACTTCTTTATCATTCTTAAAAAACTTTGGCATTTTCACTGATTTGATTAAACTCTGTATTTTGTCTTTGTATGAAACTCTTGGATTTGGTTTCGTTTCATTATCATTGTAGAAGAATTCTTCGTATAAATGATCTTCAGTAGGTTCTGCATCGATTTCCTGAACACTGCAAACCGACTTGGCTCTCATTCGAGGCTCTCTACAACCATCGTCATTTGTTTTTTTAACAACGTAATAACCTCTATCGTTATATTCGCTTTTACCAAAATATCTGAATTTATTCAAATCAAAAAGTGGATATTCGTTGCTGAATCGAAAGAATCTGCTGCGCTTCCTCGACCCAGCATTCATTGGTATATAACTTGCATTTATGTTTGTTTTTTGGTTTCGATACAGGAAGCTCTTTATCGGCGATACCTTGTGGATAATATCATCGGACTGATCCTCGCGTGTTTTCGTAACACTGATTCGTGACCTGCTGTTCTCCATGGTTATAATCTCATTGTATTGGATGTTAACTGTTTGTTCGTTCAATTCCACTACAGTCGTCATTTTCTCCTTCCCTTTATTTATTTCACTGATTATTTTTTTAACTATACTTTTATTATCCATATTTTGAACAATATTCACATTAATCCGCCGTAAATTATCAATGCCTTCTGTGACATACTGAAAGACAGATAATTGTTTAAACTTTAGACAGTTTCAAGTAACTCGGATATTCTTTGATAGACTTAACTTTAGGGACGGTATTTCAATAAGTATTATATGTATTAATCACGTTTAATAATTAAAAGCGTCTATGTTAATATTTTATTTGTTATGGACAAGAGACTATGCAAAATTAAACGGTTTCAATTAGTCAAAATAAATGTAATAATTAAACATCCCAATATCAATACATTTTATTGTAGGAAAAAAATATAAAAATAGCGTTCAACTTAGAAAATGCATACAGTACATTTTTATTTAAATAAAATTCATTTGAAATACCGAGCCCTACTCACATAGTTAGTTGTATTCTAGTTGTCATGGGGCCGTTGTCGATTGAATAAAATCATATATGTTTTTATATTAATAATCGCCTTACCAAAATATGATTCCCATTTGCCCTTGTTTCTTTGTTATAATTATTAAATGTAGATTTAATTACATTTGTATTTTATTGTTTAATGTTGACGTGAACTGGAGAGAATTGAGGCACAGTGTATCGAACTAAATGAAGTCATCTTCTCTCCCAAACAAGTGGTTGGCAGTTGCGTTCACTAATTAGACTGATTGCTGTTGAACATATAGCTTCGTGGCTGAAACGTTTAGCACGGATCCGGGTTCGATTCCTTGCATATTTCTGCTACTACTAGTACTACTTACACCATAGGTTCTCAAACTTTTTTGGCGAAGGAAAAAGCCTTAATATAATTATAAAAAACTGATTTATATGTATTCATGAATAATCATATTGCAATGTAATATTTAGTTGGAATATTTAGATGTAACCTTATAATCTCAATTTGGTAGGCATTTTTTGCTAAAATAAGCCCTAGGGTTCCGCGGAACACCACTTCGAGAATGGCTGTACTAGATGTATACAACAATACGATTGAGTAATTTAAACTGTTTTATGCGGCCTACTGTCATTTATTTTGATTATTATTAATTCTATATATAATTAAAAATATGCAAAAGTTTAATTTATGGTTTAAATAAATAAATAAAAAAAAAATCATAGTTGTTATGTTAATAATTAAAAGTTTTCCCACGTGACAGGCAATGCCTATTGTGGGACCATCAAAAACCATATTATTTATTATTCTGAAATAATAAATAAATAAATAATAAAACAACTGAATAGTGAAGCTACTTTTGTCAAAAGTCATTTACACTCGTGACATCACGCCGTGACACAAATGAGATTAAACACTTTTTGTAATTAACTTGACATTTTGAACTTTATCAACAAAAGACACGTCGAAAAAATTAACTCTTTGAAGTAAAACATTCCTACCATTTGAATTACCTATTATACTAATTTAGTAATTATCGGAACACGATTGCCTACATCTAATGAATCAAGTCTTACGATATGGGAATCAAACCCTTTATTTTTGACTGTAAATGTTCTTTTTTTCATCATCATTTCATATACAAGCTATAATTAACGAGTTTCTTGTGGTCTTTTCGTTATACGTCTTTCCGAAGCCATGGTCTACTCTAGTCTAACGATTTAGTGCCTATGCTAATAAACTATCTTCATTTCATTTCAGAGGAAGAGTGCCTTTATCAATACAAGCAAAAAGATTAGCTATACTTTCGATACCAAAGTAAATAGTTTTATAAATACTTACTTTAAAAAACCATATGTTATTGCGTATTTAGAATGTTAGTGCCTAGGTATTAAAACTGCAGGATACAGGATCTCCATATTAAAGTTGTATAACCGCGACTGTGTGTAAATAATTTAAATTTATGTCAACTAATGAATCAGACCCCGTAGAGGAGTTATTGTGTCTGCACAAATACCTACTTCGAAATGTCTGTTTACAGGACAGCGACCGATAATATTGCTGACACAATCCTGTGGCTCCTAATCCCTCTTGTAAATCTCCAGCATCATGCGAACGCATAAGACCAATGTAAAAGTTCTATTTCTTTTGCTCATTATTTACTGTTAGGTTTGCAAATCAAATGACTCTCTCTCCATAGAAAGAATTTAACTACAAATAGAACAAAAGAGACTCAAGTAAAATGTTCTACGCCTAATACTATGACACAGAGACTATGCCGGCTTGAGGAGACGAATGTGCTCTGTCCAAATTGACAGGGCACACTCCTTTCGTTATCCCGGCTACTTCCAAGCTGATCCCGAAACGCGACTAGGTCACTTTACGGGTGTTCCGCTTGAAAGTGGTGGCACTGCCCCGGGACGGCATGCTGGGCTAATACCATCATCAGTCTGCCTACCAATCTTTACGAATAAAAAAAATTACTTTAAAAATAATTATAATAGCTGGATTGTATTTAGGTAGAGTTATTGTGAATCAAATTCATGTCTAGATTGTGTTATGTATTCTCCAACTAGAAAATTCTATTTAATTAGAGCCATTATTCATTGTAAAAATATTCGAAACCATTCGTCACCCACACAAATACACAAGGAAAAACAAAACCAATATCTTATCAGATAAATATAAAAGCGATTAGTTTATTTCGCAGCAAATCAATCATTTATCTATCCGATAAACGTATTGTTTCCACTTCAGTCTACATACAACTCTCGCACGATGAGTTATCCACACGGAAATCCGTATTATTATCCGCCATACCCACCTCCGATTGGCATGACGCCGATGCCATACCCGGTCTACATGCCAGGGACCATGATGATACCAGTTCCGATACCACATATGCCTGAAAACCCGACTTACATAACCAACCATATCTACCACGGTGAGCAACCGAGTCAGCCGAGCCAACCAGCGATTACAGATCAAGTGACAGTCGTGGAAGTTTCTGGAGACCACGATTGGGTACCAACTACGTCTACGCTGGCCAGTACTCTGACGGGTAGAGCGGTCGTGGGAGGTCACGAAGGTTGGGATGGCAGCCCTATTTGGATCATAAGGGCTTGGCATGAAGGTGGTTTATATCCTGGCAAGTTATCAGTGAGACACTGCTCGGCGACTATCGCATGCGGAGGTCGTGAGATACCCGTGCAGAATATTGAAGTGTTTTGTGGTAAGGAAGAGAGTTTGAGATGGATTCCTGCTGCCAATGGCAATGTCCCACCTGGAGCTATAAGTGCTGGTCAGACGCCGAATGGGGAGACATTGTACGTCGGCAGAGCCAAATACCAATTGTCAGTGACGCCTGGTGCTGTGATACCTAGTAAAAATTGTTGTGTTATTTCGTTTACTGGCATGGAGGTTACTCACAAAATTTATGATGTTCTATGCAGAGCAAGTTAGTTTGGCTTTTGGTTCGTTTTTTTATGATATTATTAACACGTTCACGCCGGCGCTGTATTTCATGCTCCTCGCCCTGTGCTCTATCGGACGGGAGCTAATCCAGGGCATTATACAGCATTGATTATTTCTACTCACTTAAAGATCTAAATATTTGGTGTTACGTACCGCCACCAGTGGACCGCGCCGGCGTGAACGTGTTAAAGAAATAATATATATTAATTCCTTCCTTTGATACCCATAGTGTGGACATCCTAATTTGGTCAGGGCATTAATGTGCTAAATCGTATGTGGAATTAATCCCAATTATCATACTAATTGGTGGTTACTGCATGTCCTTAATAGCAGGATTAGTATGGCCAATGCAACTGTGACTCACCAAACCGATTGCCAAAACAACACGTTCATGTTATCAGGCATTGTATCGTATTGTATTTACCTGTTATATCGAATTTGTTTTTTTGTATCAATAAATGCAAATGTAAATATTATACTACAAATTTATATTTTAAAAAAGTATTTATTTAAAGTAATTTTACAATTATTAATTAATTTAAGTGTATATTTAGATCCAAATATATATGATTATCAAACAATTAATATTTTATTTCAATACAATGTTTCAATAATGTTAACTGAAGATTATAATTTTATTCCATTGTAATGTAGCATCAGTAAGTACAGTTATAACAAGAAACATGAGCAGAAATAAACCATTCAGTATTTTTAAAGGTACCTACTTCCAATAAGTTTCACATGTAAAAGTATATACAATAAAATAATAATATGTCTCATAAATTTAAGGCTCGTCTTCGGGCTTTTCAAAAGCCTTCGCCATTGACTCGTCCTGGTGGTAGAACCTTCGAAAATAAACTCAACAATGAGCCCATAAAGGTTTTTAAATTATGTTCGTGTATAACTAACGTGACCATACGACGCATTGTCCCCGAAAAACGCTTCGGGACTCCAAATTGTCCTGTGGGCTTATCACGAATTTTAGTCTGGCTTTCGAACCGAGTTCGCTTCAAGCCATTTGTATGGAAATTTGAGCAGCGCCACCGCGTGCGGATTTGGAACTACAATATTTTAGATACTTTTTGTTAATTTTCGAACGTCTCGATCTTTCGTTCATTTGATAGATTGCTGGTGCTCGTTAGTCGTTAGTAAAAATTCATGATCCCGATTGCTAACGGATCCGTTTTACTTGTGACAGCTCGATTCGAAAGCCAGACGTCTCTAACTACATCACGTTGCAAAAAGTAACCAAATGGAATAATCTAAGGTAAATTATAAATAAAAGCCAAGAATTTTATTCTTACTTAAAATCATCACCGGTTGTAATAAAACAAATTTGTTCCCTTGAAAAATCTATTAAAAAAAAATGTATATATATAATCTAAGGTATTATTATTAAATTATAAATAAAAGCCAAGAATTTTATTCTTACTTAAAATCATCACCAGCTGCATTAAAACAAATTTGTTCCTCTGAAAAAAATATTTAAAAAAAAACTTAGTAAGTATTTGTATAATTAATTTTTTAATTTGTAATAAATATTATTTCGATAAATATAATAAAAAATGTGTTTGTTTTTCACTATAAACCTACCAATTGACATAAATAAATCAATGTTTCATTTTGAGTAGACAAAATAAATGGTCACGTTATGTCTAACCTAAGACGAAACTATATTTATAAATAGTATATTTCGAGCATTCTTGAAATTGATTGTACAGTGACACAGAAGTTAGCGAAAGTACAATCAAATTATTTTCTAAACTACGTCTTTATTCACATTATATATTTATATATCAATAAATTACAGAACAGCCTGCTTCTAATTATGTTAGTACAACAGCTCTGAAGACACATTTGTTCCCGTCCAGCAGTGCTGGCCACACGAAGGACCTTATCAAATCCGATCTCTTCTGCTGTTCTGATGAGGAGAACCTGACGTGACGTTCTGGATTCATTACCACTGAAATAAATAATAATAATACAACTTTTAAATTTTAAAACACTAGCTCTTGCCTCCGACTTCGTTCACGTAGTAATCCCTACTAATATTATAAATGTGAATGTGAGTTTGTTTGTTACGTTTTGACGCAACAACTACTTAATCGGTCCTCATGAAACTTTGTACACATATTTTTGGAGGTACTAGAAGTAACATAGGACACTTTTTATTCAAAAAATATATTATTTTTTACTATAGTTTCCAATTGACTATAGTTTCAGCTGTTTGGAATCATACTGATTCATTTTTATTGAAATGATATCTGATACTTATTTAATGACTTAAATGCGAACGAAGCAGATATTTATATAGGCTTAACACATTATACATACTCGATACTAACTATCTTTAACTAACTAGTGTTTTAATTTCGTTTTTTATATTTGTGTTTTTTTTTCTCTCCTCTTCCTTTTATCTATATGGTTCTTGTTTTTTGTTTAATTTTCATCATTGTGTAACATCTAAACTATGTATTTTTGTAATTTTATTAGAAGTGTAGTATCTATCCCTTTATCACCTTGAGCAATGAGCATGCCGTCCTATCCTATAATTAAAATTTCATTTAGTTTATATAATAGTACTCCTTTCTAATATGTAGTCATAATGTAATGTAGATAGGCTTTATAAATAAATAAATAAATACATCTGGTTTAAAAAGAGGAAGATGGTAGGAGTTCGACACTTTAAACAGAAAAAGAGTTGACTGGAGAGAACTAACCTGGTGTAAAATCAGTGTCGATCCGTAGAGGCGGTTGCTGCACAGACAAAGTCCAAGCAGACCGGCAGCATGATGCGACCAGGGAGTGGAGAGCACCACATGATGACAGGCATGGGTATTCGCGAAGAGTTGTTACTACCTGAAAATAATTATTAATAGAAAAATATATTCACTTTTCTCTTAGTGAAAATGGACTATTTAATCCAGGACTACTGATAGCCAACGTTGCCGATCTGGGGAAATTCCCCTTTTTGGACAAAATTTAATAAAGAAACTGCAAGTTACATTTTGACTCAAACCAGACAAATAAATAAGGCTGAATATACTTATTCTTTCAAAATACAGATTTAACTTACACATCTGTTGGCTACATCCGATTTTTTTTACATTTTTTTAACCAAACAAGTTTTGAGGGGAACTTTACTACAAAAAGAGGAATCCACATGACGCGGGGAATCCACAATACTACCGCTGGAAACACTGCTGATGTCACAAAGAAATGTCTGCTTACCTGATTAATGACAGTGCGTTCAGCTTCTCCCAGTGGGAACGTATTAGCAGTCTCCTGCAGGAGTCGAGTCGCAGCAGAACTCAGCCGCACTATGCTGTCCTCGCTGCATTCGCTGGACTCAGTCACGCCGAGTAATGTCTTCACTTCGTTCATTCTTTTATCACGCAGACTTATTACTGCTCGGAATGATAACTGAAATTGGAATAATTGTGAATTTTAGCAGATATATCTGCCAAGTACCAATGTATTTAAGTACTTTTCTTGTGTACTCGTAGGTCAGTGGTTCTCAACTACTGTATCGAGGCTCTTTAATATATATAACAGCTTTATAAAGCTCAAATTTCTCATCAAAAGTTTTATTATTATTATTATTTGTAATTGATCCCTTAATAAACGCATTGTTGTTTTTATAGTGCATTAATTTATTTTACATTCAAAATTATTATCATTAACTATTTTACATATTTTTCTCTATGTGCCGCCAAATATTGAAATCGGTAAGAGGTTGAGTACCACTGTCGTAGATACTTACGACAACGACTGAAAATATAATCTTGTATTTCAAATGTGGTGTTTGCTGCAATTGTTCTAGTGAGGATAAGGCTGGCAACACATCGTCGGCGGCGCGCGCGAACAGGGCGGCGTAGTTTGATATTACGCGGCTTCTGGAATATTTGCAACAATGAAACAACCTTTAACTACTGAGGTAGATTTAATTTCGCGTATACACTGACGTGGGGGCTTCAGAGACCCGTATATATATGTGATTGTATTTAAAAATTTTTGGGGTTTTAATATTTAGCTTCAGTGGATGTATTTAAATTAAATTAAATAATTTTTTTATAATTTACAAATACATAATTAACTATTAAAAAATCACATGAGATCATAAATCAGCAAGTATTAATAAAAATATTTTAAAAAATCAACAAATTAACTAATTAAGAGTAATTCAAAAATTTTATTTTCTCAAAACCTGAGAGGCCCCCATCTCAGTAGTTGAAGGTTAAAGTATGTATATATCATATGCCCTAACCCGAAACCAAAATGATAAAGATAACATAATTAATTAAGTAAACAAGTGAAGAGATAATTGTAAATAGTTTTAATAAAATTATTTAAAATTATTTTGCTTATAATTCCCGCTACAACATTCAATAACTTGTCTCGACGCGTTTCGCCACTTCACGTGGCATCATCAGTGGGCTTATCACGAATTTAGTCTGGCTTTTGAGTCGAGCTGTCACAAGTAAAACGGATCCGTTAGCAATCGGGATCATGAATTTTTACTAACGACTAACGAGCACCAGCAATCTATCAAATGAACGAAAGATCGAGACGTTCGAAAATTAACAAAGAGTATCTAAAATATTGTAGTTCCAAATCCGCACGCGGTGACGCTGCTCAAATTTCCATACAAATCGGTTGAAGCGAACTCGGTTCGAAAGCCAGACTAAAATTCGTGATAAGCCCACAGGATACGTGTGGTCGCTTCTGCTTCGCTTCGACGACTGATTTATAACTTTATCCTCATGATGCCACGTGAAGTCGAGACAAGTTATTGAATGTTGTAGCGGGAATTATAAGCAAAATAATTTTAAATAATTTCCTTTAATATCAATTTCCTCAAAGTAACGCCTGAAACAACCAATTATAGTTTTAATGAGTTTTTAAAATATGTTTAAAATTTAATGTAACGTTGCTCATTGTAATGTTAGCGCATGCGTAGAGCCTACAATTAGATTATTATAATTCTTAGTGTGATATTAATGGAATAGAGCCTTGTTTGTGGATCAAACAAATAAATAGACATGAAGTATGTTCCACTCACCTCTCTGGTAAATGCTGCAACGCCTGCTCATCGCTGTCAGAATGATAGCCATCGCTGGCGGAGTCGGCGGGAGACGTCGGCGTCGGCGTAGTGCTGTCACTCATGAGGCCCAACACGGCATCACAGCCGCGGGAGTAGCTCATCAACACACCAGCTACTGGCCTGGAAACGCATACATATTATTACTACTAATATTATAAATGTGAGTTTGTTTGTTACGTTTTCACGCAACAACTACTTAACCGATCATCATGGAACTTTGTACACATATTTTTGGAGGTACTACAAGTAACATAGGATACTTTTTATTTAAAAAAAAAAACAAATTATTTTTTACTATAGTTTCCAACTGACTATAGTTTCAGCTGTTTGGAATCATATTGATTCATTTCTATTGAAATGATCTCTGATACTTATTTAATAACTTAAATATGAGCGAAGCCGTGGGTAAAAGCTAGTTTTTAAATAATAAATAATTTAGGTAATGCATAGAATAGTCAAAAATTAAAAACATAACTAAGCGAAAGGCTCTAAATGACTTTCGCCTAAATATATATGTTACGCAACATCTGGACTGGGTGATTGGATTTTGACGAAGATCCGCGGAGAAATCGACAGACTGGTCGGGCAACTGGTTTCGAGTGCTTATTTAGCTTATTGCAGTGCTATTGAAAACTTGTTCGTGTATTAGATAACTTAAGTTTTGTTTTGTTACGTAAAATAAATGTATGCAATGCAGTTCTGCTTGATATCAAATGCTTATAAAATGTCCATTTATGCGACTTAACACTAGAACTACCAACCCGTCAATACGACCGGCTTGAAAAATTCTTCACAAAACCTTACTCATTAATTTTTGCAAACAATTCTATTTTTACAATTCTACAATAAATTTATTGAATTATATTTAATACTCTGCAAGCGCAAGTCATCCGGTCATTTTGACCGGTTGGTAGTTCTAGTGTTGACATAGTCGAAACAAAAATTTTTTGTTGACATATCTTGAAAATATAATTGAAAAAATAAGAAATATTCTATCAAAGCTTTCTGAAATACTCAACAACCAATAACCTACACAAACTATGCATTTTAGCAACTTTAAATCGTTCCCCTATAACATTGCATTTTCATAGATTAATAGAAATGCATTCTAGTGCATCATAATAAACAAAATTAAAACCGCAAATGTTATCTGCAGTATCTTTTAAATTCAATTGAAAACAATCTAAGATTTAACATCAGCAATCACGTGGGAAATACGAAATATAATAAATTAACAAAGTGTAAAAAATTACACAACTCATTTTAATTGGCTTTCGTTGCTTCGAAAGAATGGGTGAAATGGCTCGTGGGAATTTACTTTTAATTATAAAGGTTCGTTTACACTTGGAATATTAAATTTAGTTTTAAATGTAATATATATTTTACTAGCTGTTGCCCGCGGCTTCGCTCCCGTTAAGAAGTATTATTATTAATTAGGTATAGTTTTTGCGGGTTTGTTTTTGTTTAGCGTGTGTAAAAACGTCTTTATCACAGTAACTCCAATCTTTAATTTCAGTTCAATCAGTCGAAAATCTAATAAGATTTATACAAACTTTCATCCCCTATTTTATCCCCTTGGGGGTGTAATTGATCAAAATCCTTTCTTAGCGGATGCCTACGTCATAACATCTACCTGCATGCCAAATTTCAGCCTGATCCGTCCAGTGGTTTGGGCTGTGCGTTGATAGATCACTAAGTCAGTCAGTCAGTCACCTTTGAGTTTTTTATATATATAGATAGATATAGATATAACAGTGCTTCCTAAAGTTGACCCATTTAATAAAAAAAATCGATCCAAATCTGTCTTAAAAAAATAGTAAAGCACAGATTCCCTAGTAGCGACTCACAGAACTACTTATTCTTATCTTATTTGTTCTAATTAGAATGAAAACATCAAAATACATACAAGTGTTACCAATATAAATGAAGGAATTTACTTAAATCTTTCTGTTTTGGAATTTCTAGCCTATGCTAATATATAAAATCCTACTAATATTATAAATGTGAATGTGAGTTTGTTTGTTACGTTTTCACGCAACAACTACTTAACCGATCATCATGAAACTTTGTACATATATTTTTGGAGGCACTAGAAGTAACATAGGATACTTTTTATTAAAGAAAATGTATTTTTTTACTATAGTTTCCAACTGACTATAGTTTCAGCTGTTTGGAATCATATTGATTCATTTCTATTGAAATGATCTCTGATACTTATTTAGTGACTTAAATGCGAGCGAAGCCGCGGGTAAAAGCTAGTATGTTTATAAAGTTTATATGTTTAAAATCACTATTTAATCTCAGAAAGTAGTAGTCCGTGTTGAATTTTTTTTTAATGTATCAAGATCATGTGTCTAATTATCAACAATTAACAATTATCTAATTAAACTCGCGATAATAAAACGCGCGTCAAATAGCTGAACGCATTCCTTCCTTAACAGCTAATAAGCATCTGGAGGTGGGTTTTATGTCATTCTGTGAGTTAACTGCGTACATTTCTTTATTACATTTCTTCTTATAATATTACTGTAATTACCATTGTTACGGTGCGCGGGCGCAGCCTCGGATTCAATTCGACTTAATTGGGGTCATTACATTTGTTTCCAGGGGGAGATGAATTGATATTTTTATAAAACACTATTAGAATATTTGGAAAACAAACTGTTCGGTCTTTTTCGAATTACCGAACCTTATGTATGTAATATTAGTATAGTATTAATGCTTTATTTGAAGTATAAAATAGCTCAAATTGCTCAAAACATGTATAGTAAAAAATATATATTATCTTTAGCAATTCGCAAATATATATCTAAACTACGTATTTTTGTCATTTTATTAGAAGTGAAGTATCTATCCCTTTATCATCTCGAGCATGCCGTCTTATCCTACAATTAAAATTTCATTTAGTTTATATGATTCTAGTCCTAATATAATTTTGTAGGTAGTTTTTATAAATAAATAAATATAAATTTCCATGGCATATTATCGCGTTTGTTTCTATTATTTTTATATATATTATTTTAACACTAGATTTACCAGCTTAAATATACCTTTTTCTACCAAAACCAAAAAAGTATATATTTGTTACAAATATGTATAAAATAACATAAAATTCATAAAACTAATTCTTCTGTTATAAATTAAAGAAGATTAGAAGAATTAAAGAAAATGTTACACGCAGAAGGAATTTTAATTTGATCTTGCAAGACCAATCATTTTGACTGGTCTGGTAAATCTAGTGTTAATTTAGAAGGCATATTAAGCACTGAACAAATGTAGTACCTACGAATTATAAAATAAACATAGCATATTATTAAAAACAAAGAAAAGGAACTGTATGTAAAGTTATTTAAAGATTGTAATCGGAATTTCCTCTTTCCTGGCTTAAATTATCTGCATCGAACAACGAGACGGAAACACAATTACGGGTGTAGAGAGAGGGAGTAGTGTAGAGTACACTACACGAAAAAAGAATTATAAAAAAGTATATGTCAGATATGTCAAAATATGTTAATTGTGAAAATATATCACTGAAATGAAAGAACGTCTTTTCTTATGAAAATAAATATAAATATAATATGACAATATCCGCTACAACGGGTAATTGCTTTTAGGAATAATTAATTCCAGATGAGAGTTTATTTCTAAAAATGTCATCTTCACGTGTTTAGACATGTTACACGTTAGATGAATATCTTACTGATAACTACATCTAAAAGTTGGTTGCCTGGAAGAGATCGCTTCTTAGCAATAAGGCCGCCATCTCTTTACTCACTCTGTATTATTTTTTTCTGTATTATTAAGCAATAAATAAAAATAAATAAATAAGTAATATAAAAAAATACTTTTAATGAGATATTTGAGCTTGACGGCACAATTGTTGAAAATCACTAATATAAACGAATTAATTAGTATAAAAGGGCAAAATAATATATTGGAAATTGTTTTAAGTGACGAATTAACAATTAAAAGAAAACTAAGTTGTCATAAAAAAAGAAAATACTTTTACTTCACACTATGACTTACGAATTTCTAATATTTACTAACAATTTTCATAATAAATAGGCTGCCTATACGATATAACATATATTTATTATTATATGAACTTTCGCACATAAAACAGTCACAACAATGGGTCGTAATCACTTCACTTTCTTGTTGTTAAGGCGGAAAACAATAAATATATATCTATGTATCACTGTAGGGGAACCCGGGGCGTAAAGGGGTACCGGGGCGGAATGGGAAAACGTCCTGCTGGGTGTTCCCGGCGACCTAGCCGCGTGAGCATCCAGCAGGACGTTCAGTCCTCCATGTTGCTTTGTTTGAAATGGTAGCTGGTAGTGTGAAAGTGCTACTTGTGTTTTCTTATAACTTTTAACTTCATGACAGGCTATTATTATATATTACAAATAAATATAAATTCTTGTACTAAGAATATGAAACTGTATGGTCTCACGTAAATAGACAAATAGGTGTATAGTAGTAATACAAAAGGTCATTCACCTATAATGCCTTATTCCTGCCAACTGCAAGGTGATTCCAACCATTCCTATACGACGCTTAATTACGATGAAGAAGTGTCAATTTCATAATATCAAATAGTTTAAAAAACTAAAAAAACACGCGCGCTAGCTTTATCTCTTTTACTCCACTACACAGGATCTATAAAAGAATTTATAAATCCTGGCGGCCCTAATAAGGATAATGGGAAACTGTTATTAAATTATTGCATTGTCATCGATCCTTAATACGTATGCAAAGTTTCAAATTAATCAGACTTCTGGAAATTGGTGAAAATTATGCTCAAAGATTCCATTACATACATACATACATACAACCCAAGCTAATAAAAACGTGTTAAAAAGTAAAGTACGAGTATTTCTTACATCTATTCAAACCCTCTACAGGATAACAATGAAACTCACCTAGTGTCAGTGAGGTCCAGAGCAGCATCAGTACGCTTAATCTGTCCAACGCAAGCCAACACAGCCTTGTCACTCTCGACTCTGGCAGACAACGAGCCAATCAACGTAGGCAGTTGTCTAAGGGCCGGTTTGTCAACTATTGTCAGTAGAGACTTATTATCGATTAATCGCCTTTCGACGTCTGCGTGTGACAGCGCCAATAACCGCTGATGCGAAGACGAGGCCGGGTCTTGGTTTATTGTTATTGGTGACTGGAATGAAAATAACAATTATCATATTAAATGCATATACATAAAGATACACACACATGTAATGCTATGTACCCAAACAAAGACAACACAGGGATGTTATCATAGCATACCAAGTGACCACGATCTGTTTAATGTTAAGCTGGAATATACACACTAGCTGT